>VZTI01006021.1:82943-125998 GCA_013397865.1 Struthidea cinerea
GAAGGAAGGAAGGAAGGAAGGAAGGAAGGAAGGAAGGAAGGAAGGAACTTTTTTACATCTCACAAAAACAAATTAGGAGGAGGAAAATTGTATATTTGTAAGCTTTTGTCAATAAATTTGTTCTTAGCTTGAGACCCTGGTACACCAAATTGCAGCCTGAAGCAAAGTTTTGTGGTTTGGGAGTAGTTATAAATCCCTAAAATTATGGTTTTACAATGGAAACCGTGACAGATTCTTAATTATTGCAGTAAGAACATGAGATTTAACAATACATATTAATATATATCCTTGGAAAATATAATTGCAAAGCAATTAGGCATTAGGCTGCCTGTCTACCAAGTCTTTCTCCCCCTCAGGAGAAAGTTGAAAGTGACATTAATTTTAAATCACCTGGACAGAACCATGTTGCGTCTGTCACCATGTGTCCTTGCAGTGTTCCACTGGCTTTGGGCCACTAGGCTGCAGACAGAGACATCCCTGTCCATCTGAAGCGGGGAGGCTCGCTCAGGGCTGCTTGGTCACCAGGTTTTTGGCTGCTGTTCATGGCATCAGGAGCATTTTCCCCCTGTCACCAAGCTGTGGGGCACAGCACCAGTCACCCTGGCTGTTGGGGACCGCCATGTACCTCTCAGGGATCAGTCAAAGCTCTGTCCTTCCCCTCAGGTCACCCTGAGCAAGCTACTGTGTCCAAAGTCAGGTGCCAGAGGTAATTCCTTGGGCATGTGTTCCAGAATGCCATTATTACTGTTGGTTTGAGTTGAGAGAATATGAAATGTCCAAAGTCACCTTAATCTGGACTGACAGAATCCAGTCAGGAGATAGGACAACACACTTAGGAACTGAGTTTCACTGGGTTTTGTGGATCTAGAAAGTGAGAGCAGACTTTAACTCTCCCTGGATATGACTAGTTTTCATCCCTGGCATGCTCACACGCTATTTCTCAACACCCCAAAAAGCCACCACCACAGAAATTCCAGTGTTGCTATCTGTTTTTTCTCTGGATGCTGGGCAGGGTCCACACCCTGAATAGTTGTGTGGAAAATCCCACATCAGGGCTGGTGTCCTGCTCCATCCTGTGCAGCTGTCCTCCATCAACACCTGTGCAGCTCCAGTACCCTGACTAGCCCTGCCAAACTTCCCTTCCCAGTCATTCCTGGGATGGCTTTGAGGTTCCATCTGGACAAAGGCAGAGTTCTGCCTACAGCTTTGCGGGGCAGCATCATGAAGACACCGAACAGTGTCTGCCTGTTCTTTTTCTGCTGGTATTTGGGATGAGGTGGAAAGCATATCCACAGAGGACTAGCTGATGGCAGTGCAGAGCTTTGCGCGTCCCATCCTTTTGCTCTTTCTCCCTCCTTTTCCCACCTCTGTTCACCACCTGCCATTCCCATCACGTATTTCCACACTGATCTTGAAACCTGACTCAGCCCAAGATGAGGACATAGCATGAAATTTCTGATTATAGCTCCTATTGTCCTTCCTTTCCTGGGGGACATGTCCACATTCCCTAAAATCCTATTTCCCAGCTCCCTCAGAAGCCGTGGCAGGATTTGGGCGGGAATTCACCCCCAAGGATGGTCTGTTCGTGGCACTGAGCAAGGTGAGCTGTCCCAGGGAGAGTTTTACCTGAAAATTCCTACCAATCACAGCTCTCCAGGTCCCCTGGGGAGGCTTAGTGTGGGTGGGCAGACTCAGAAGAACACTTCCCTGGCAAAACCACATTTGTTGCATAATACAGCTTGAATCTGTAAACTACCATGAATAAGAGTAGTACTGTCCTTTTTAATGAAATTGACAGATTCCAGGCACTCAAACAGAAAATAAGGTTTTGTTTCTGCTTTCTTTTTGCCTCCAGTTTCTGTAACTGCAAAGAAATGAGCCTCACACTATTTAGCCTTATATATGTTTATTTTTTCAAAGGGAGTTGAAGATCTTGTGTTAAGCAACACTCACTTTTTAACTAGCGAATGAAATATCGAAGTCTCCACCCTAGAACAGCTTTTCCTTATAAACATGTATATTCCGAGGCAACTGCCACTCTCTGAGATGCCTGTGAGGCTGGAAAAATTCTCCTTGTGTGCTGTAAGCTGTCCCATGTCAGACTGAAAGTTAAAAGACACGTTTTTGCTCAACATCAAACGAACTCCTGTGGGCAGCTCAGTTATGCCTAAGGAGCACAAGGTCAGATATTCCTTCCAAAGGCAGACTATTACCCAGAAGTTGTGTTTTCCCAAAGCAGCGGCAACACATGGTGGCAGGAACAAATCTGACACCACTGACTTTTCAGTAACAAAATTCTGAGGTGATGAGCTGATAGCAGATAGAATCTGTCTTAGAGCTGACAGGGAGCTTCCCACTAAATTTGGTGGAAAACTAAGAATGCAGTGTCTCAGGATGTCACTGGCAAAATCGGGACCTATGGAATTTACAAAGGCATACAAAATTTTCAGATTTGCATCTCTTTTATTAGTGCTAGTCTGGACACATAAAAAACACACATAAATAAATGTTTTATTCCTTTGTGGGGAATTTACATGCGCAAAAGTGCAGATTTTCAGGTGCTGTATTGAAAGGGGACTGATGATGAGGATGGGGGAAATGGGATTTTTTCGTGAGGCTGGATATGAAGTCACTCAGCACAAGACCTGTACTATTATTGCAGATGTCGTAGAAGCTAAGGAAGATCATTGACCTTTCTTCCTCTAATAGCTTAGCTTTTACATTTCAGGATTTTAAATGGATTTTATATCCCCTTTACATTTTTGATATCCAAAATTATAGTTCAGTGAAAATATTTAATACTTTCAAGTAGAAATGCCAAAACCTAATTATATCCATGTAGTGAAAATGTTGTCTCGCAATAAAAAAATTATATTTTCATCCTTTTCTCATCATTTATGATAAAAAAACTACTGAGGAAATACTATGAGATTGGAGACCATGTTAGTAGTCAGTAGGAATTCGAATGGAGAGCACTGAGAAGTTCAATTCATTTGAGTATTAATAAATCTATAGACCACTGGAAGTGGATGAAACCCTAGAGTCTAGTAATTTCAGTGGATTTAGATGCATATAATATGTTTACATGCTTTATAAAAAATAATTGACTAGCTAGAAGAATGACATTAAAAAAAAAAACGGAACACCCTACACATCACTTTATATTAACTTTTTAGAGAGGGAAAATGAAAGAATTTCCACAAGACACTGTTCCCTGTTGGGGAAGATGAAACAGGAAAGCCTTACAAATATAGGCAAAAGATGCTGAGAATATGGAAACTATAAGTGAGATTGCAATGAAGGCAAGCTTTGAGATACCAAGCCTTAGTTACCGAACAACTGAAAAACAGTGGTATGGCCGGCAGAAGGTAATCCCCTTTTGATTGAACAATACCCTCTGCTTGCAGACAGGTCCAAGGGTCAGAGCAGACCCTACCAGCTTGGCAGAAGGGGACCAAAGAGTAGTTTTTAGGGCTTAAAATGTAACACAGTATGGTAAAGTAATGATTCTTATAGGCTGTATGTAAATGCTATAGGATTTGTATCTTGTACTAGATTGGTTAATAGAAATTAGAATATTCAGCACAGAAGAAGATTTATAGTATTGTAAACGAGAACTTGATGATTCTGCCTTTTTTACTTCTACTTCTCTTTTCTCTTCCCCCGCTCTCTCTTGCTTTCCTGCCCTGCTTCGAGCTGTGGCTGGCAGCTCCAAGCAGGGCCCCTGCTACCACGCCCTTCACAATAAATCGCATGCTCCAAGACCTATGTCTCTCGTCGCTAGCCGCCCCGATCGTCCAAACCGTCAGAAGATCCCACGGTTCCCAATAAGATTCAGCTCCCTGTCAGCATGGGCACTCTGGGAAGCCTGTAAGGAAGATGAAATTGGCAGGGATGCTCACAGCAATAATACTCTTTAAAGCAATACCCTTATTATTCTGCATTATATCCTGAACAAGACGTTATGCATCATTCTCATGTGCATAAAAAAACCACGAAGGTTTAAATTCATTAGAACATGCTTGGGAAACAACCAGTCTATAGGAATGTGGTTTTGTGCAGGTATGAAAAGCCTGGACATCTGTTCCTTTGGCGTAATAAACGTGATCGCTCCTCCTAGGCCCGTGATCTTCCCTCCAGCTCCAGCCAGTGCATACGGAAGTATGAAAACATGATTCATGTTTTCCCTCTAAAACAGGGGAATATTTCCATTTGTATTTACAGTGAACAGTGAAATAGGAAAGGATGCCTGACCAAAGGAGAGGCACTTCACTTGTAAATTCAAATCTGCCACTCTCTCAAGCGCAGCTTTTCCTGCTCAAATAAGGAGCAGCCTGGACACAAATCCACACATCCTGGCCTGCCTGGCAAGGGTTGTATCTGTTGGGGCTGCACAGGCTTGTAGGAGGCTATTCTGCCTTTTTCTGAATTTACTCTCTGAATAGAAGCTCAGCTGGAGGGGAGAATCTCATTGCAGAACAGAATGGATGTGCTCGGAGTGGAGCAGCTCCCCTCAGACAGGGGGTGGGTTTTTTCAGGATGGTGGAAGGATTGAAATCAGAAGCATAAGCACTGTTATCTGAGGGAGCTGTGAGCAGTTCTGGCTTTTCTGAAAGAATAACAAAGGGCGATCACTTTGCCTCCAATGCCACATTTCCAACAACATCGTTTCCCATTGTTCCAGCAACTAAATGCAAGAGACAAATGCACTTCTAGACCACCATCAAACAGCAACACCTGGCTCCTAGACATACTTTGAAACCAAGGGTCTGCTGGCCAGTTCAGGAAGATGATGAGCACTCTGGAAACAGGAGCAGAGTTTGACCTTAAAAATTTTCTCTTGCTAGGAAAAAAGAGGACTTTAGACCAGTCACAGCATAGAGAGGGGTAGGATTTGTGTACGAGAGAGTTAACTTCTGTTACTGAATCCTTGAATATGAATGGCTAGGTGTAGGGAAATTTTCCTTATCATCAAGGTAAAAAAAAAACCCTGTGAAGTTTAAGAGTGACTCAGCCTGAACAGTGAAACCATCCCTACAGAAGAGCACGGCTGATGGGCTCATTTGTGGCTGCTGGCAGCAAGCGACACCCTGCTGCACAGGCAGAGGGAGGAAAACCAAAATATAAGCAGGAAGACTCTTGGGTTGCTCCTGGAGCCTCTGTGCTGGCACAGAGCCACGCAGATGAGAGGCAGCATTCCCTTTATCTGGTCTTTGCACCCCAAACCACCACACTAATGACCCCCATCACAGAAAATGTAGCAGACAGGAAATAAAAACCGGGGCACAATGAGAACTCTGTTGCAGACATGTCTAGAGCCCATCACTAACACCTTTTTTAAGGTCAAATGTGATTTTTTAGTATTGATGGATATGTTCTTCCTTTATGTTTTAAATATGACACAAGTTTCTTCGAGGAATTTAAATATGCTTCATTTGCAACAGCATTAAGAGAAAAAAAGTAGATAATTTCCTTCCCTGCTTCTTTTCATCAGCATTTACTTAACTAAGAAAACAAGGAAATAACTATATACATATTGACTCTTTGAAGTTCTGTAGGTAATAATAATGGCTTTATTACAGAAATAACGAAACCTGCCACTGGAGAGTAAAGCTCTTCATGCACAAAAGGTTTCAGCAAAACAGCTATTTGATTCTGTTTCAGAACTGTGAGAATATTTTAAATGTTTGTACATTTGGTTTGCATTTAGGGATCCTTGAGAGCTTTCTTCTCTCAAGGCCCAGTATTTCCATATGATTTATAATTACTTCACACAGACCTGACAAATATTGCAAAAGAATCTCGGCCATAGCTCACACCTGGAGCATTGTCAGTAATAAAAATTTGATACATATTAATCACAGATCTCAGGAATGAATTCAGCATCTCACAGAACGTGAGCATGTCACTCACAGTGAGGTTAACACCAGTTACCTGTTCACAGGGACCTTGATTCAATGACATGATCAAACCCTTTTGCAGATCTAAGCATCTTTGAGCCTATAGGGACCAAGCAAAGACTTTGGGTCATATTCATGATTATAGTATTTTGTTGAAAAGAAATTGAAAATGTGTGTTGGGTTTTTTTCTGCTTGCTTGCTTGTTTGAGGCTTTTTTGCCTAATGAAAACTGGATGCACTTAATCTCTTTGCATATAATACCCAGCGTTTCAAGAAAATAAAAGAATTTGCACTGTAATATTCAGGTACATTGCAGGCAAAGCCTTTGTTGGATTTGACAATATGTTCCTCTTCCATTCCAGTTGCAGAAAGCAGAAGTTTCTATCAACATTTGTTACAAATGTTTAAAACTTGCTGATAATTGCCTAAATAGAAACATTATCTTGCTATTATCCATTCCTACCAAATCATATAGCCGTGAATAAACCCCTGTATTTAAAACAAGGAAACAAAGTCTCAGGGGACAAAAATCAATTTGTGCAAAAGAGAAAGCATGTATAACGAGAATATCTTGAAAGACAAATGAAAACATTGACACATACCAGGAATGAGACAGAGCCACATCTCTAGAACATCTCAAGAGAATAAAAATTCAGTAAGGGAGAGAAAATCTCAAACAAAAAGAGAAAGTTAAACTGAAGAGATTGGAAATTTCCACACAGCAACTTTAGTTCTGGTAGCAGACAGAACTCCAGGCTCCTGGAAGCGCTGCTTGGGACAAATCAATTTTTTAAACTGATTCTGCTGGTTCTTTATTACTAGCTTGAGCTGTGTGTGCACCAATTTTATTTTTGCCTTTTATTATTTGTGCTCAAGAGAATTTATTTTCATTTCCCAATCCAGTAAGGAGAATCGGATTAAGACATCTAATAAAAAAGAGCCTTTGAAACGGAAGTTTTTCATGAATCTCATAAATAGTAACCTACTTATCCCCGTACATATATAGTGGAAATACAAAAGCAAAGTGTTTACTTAAGCAGATATGGAAGTCCTGTGTCTCTACAGATGTTGCAAAAGTAGCAATTCCAAGAGCAGTGAATGAGAAAAAAAGGCTCATTTCTATAAAATTATCACTGATTTGATTTCCAGGTTAAGTTTTTCCTAGTATTTGTTTATTCAAAAGATCTCCCTCTGCTAAGCTCGTTCTAAAAGGCTCAAAACTGGAAAGTGAGCAAGGGGAGAGGTGGGGGAGACTAGATATCTACAGATTAGTCAAACATCTTACAAGAGTCTGATTTGCTTCGGAATTTGTGTTGACAAAAATATCTGCTTTATATTTCCACTTCCATTGGTTATAGCTATTAAATATGGGGGAGAAGGCCAGTGCTTCAAATTCCCAACCAGTTCCACTTTTCCATTCTTAAATTCAGACATGCAGAAGAAAACAAGACACCAACAGCCACGAGGAGCCTGAAGTAGGGAACACATCTCACCAAAAACACACTTTGGAACCTGTTTCGCTTTCCAGGTGACACTGACATAGATTGAAATATCAAAGTATCCCAATGGGCTCAAAACATTCCAGCTGGACAAACTGATTGTTGCAGTGAGCCATGGCCACAGCCATGGTCAGCTGGACCAAGCAGACCGAAAGGTCCATCGGTTTGATGCCTCCACAGCTCAAGGGCTCGAAGGCACGGTGAGCACCCAAAAGGCTGTGTGAAGCACGCTGACCATTGGCTGCTGCCCCGGTCCCCTTATGGTTCGTATTCGGGTATTTCTCTGGAAAGTTCTATGTTACTCGGTAGCTGATTGGCTCCCCGTTTCTCCTCTCCCCCCACTCCTTCTCCCATTCGACCTGATCTCTTCTCCCCCACCTTGTAACACCCCATAACTGGTATTTTATTGGTTATTGTATGTTCTCCACGCCTATTATGTGGGGGTATAAAACCCCACGCCTTCCTAATTTTATCGGCTCTCCTCGTGGCTTTTCTCTCCAATAAACCCTTCCCTGCCCCACGAGGAAGTCCCTCCGCTTCATTCCTGCCTCCTTCGTGCACCTGTACCAGCGGTGGGCACGGCGAACCCGAGCGAGAGCTTCGCCTGCCCCCCTGCGCCGCGATCGGCTTCCGTCCCCCCAGCCGGGGCAGGGGGGAGATTGCCCGGTGCAGGGGCAGCGTGCTGGCTGGAGAGAGCACCATGGCAACTGATGTTCCGTGAGCTCTAAACCATGACACGGCCATCACCACCCAAAAGCTCAAAAATTCCTTACCTCTGTGAGTGGGCCCTCAGGTACATTCAGACAATTTTGAAGCAACTGGTTCCAAGGAGTTTTGCTCAGTGGAAATGGAATGGAGCTGAACCCTTCTGTTCAGGTATAAACACTACTCCCAAATCCACAAATTTCCATTTCCATTTGGCTCCAGCGTGGGCTCCAGCACTCACTGCTGTGAAGGGAGGGAAGAACCTGGCCTGCTGCCCTCTCCCCTGCCCTCCCCTACTCCTGAGCGTCGCTGCTTTCTGTCTGCCCTTGTTCCTGACAGCAAATGTTACTCCAGCCCCTTCCTCAGCTACAGACCTACTGGATCCTGCACTGTGCAGTTTTAGATTATTAAAGTGGCAGGAATCATCCGGGGCTGACGGAGCTCATGGACAGCTCAAGGCTCTACAGCAAGCAGCACGTCGCTCTGTGTCACAGAGCAGAGGGGACACCATCAGTAATTAGGATTTTCTCAGTAACTGGGATTTTGCAGACTGATGGGAGCTCCCTTTGCCCATGTTCTGGTGTGATTAATGCCATGTGCATGCAGGAGAGCAACATCAGGCTGTTGTTACACACCTCATCTCTCTGCAAGGCTCCGTGGCTCAGGATCACACCAGTGTTCTTCACTTGTGTCCTCAGTGGCAGACAAGGCTTCCCACCCCCAGAGATTCCTAACCAAATCTGAAAAGCAAAATATGGCTTCTTTTATTTATTCATATCCTTAGCATGCCCAGCAGCACTCTTTCTGAGTCCTACCTCAGCTGAAATGTATTATTGGGGGAGAAAACATGACTGTACTATGCACCTGTTTCATGAAATAATTAATTACATGGACAATGTCAAAGGCACTTCAGTGTTCACAAACAAAGGTAGAATTGTTGCTCCATTTGACATTACATTTTCTTTGAAATGGTCTTCAAACAAAAGCTTATCTCACTGCACCAGAAAATAACTTTCAACGGGAAATGGTCTTAAAGAGACCTTTTTGGAGAGAAATGATTCACAAAAAAAAATGTCTGTAAGGAAGTTGATTAACTTCACGGAAAAATTTTAGGAAATGTCAGAAGAGTTTTGAGTGTTTGAGCCGGAAGTCAGGCACTGACAAAGGTGACAGCAGGTGTGACATGGCATCAGGTGAAGATGTACTCTCTCACCAAGATTTGAGGGCTCTAGATAGTGCTGTAACAAAACAAACCCCCAAATTTTGGCAGCAAAATTCGTTTGAGTGGTTTAAAGACAAAAAGACAATACTGGAAAGTTAACTGAAGACACCTGTGGAGATCTACCTGGTTTACAGTGAATTAACGTAATTATTGTAAGCAGTCATTCACCCCACAACTGCTTCAGTGTTGCTGAAGAATGAGATCCTTATGTCTGTGAGCAAGACAGTGATGTGGGATTAGAGATGCAAGCAAGGAGGAAAGAGACAAGGTTCTTTCTACTGAGAAGAAACTGCAAAAAAAGTATTTTTATAGAATTTTTACTGAAAATAACATCTTGTCTCTACTGGCCTATCCCAAGGAATGACTTACATGATTTCACCAGCACACCGGTGTTGGGATCACATGGAAAAGCAAAAGTGGAATGTCTGAACGTGTCAGCACTGCATAAATACTTTGTTTTTTCATTGTTTTGGACTTTCGTATTTTTGACAGTCAGATATTACAATCTGCTCTGCTGTCTCCTCTTCCTCCCTCTTACTGACCATACTTCTCATAAAATTCCAGTGATAATTAGTTTGCTGATTGCATATGCAGAGGGAGAAAGCACAACAGCTTCCAAGTTAGGTATATAAAATGGTCAATTGAACAGCCAAGCATGACCTTTGCTCGCTCCAAATTTCACCTCTTTTGGAAGTTGTTATAATGCTGGAATGCCGCACTGAGGGCTGAGTACAGCAGCAAAAGCAGTTTAAGTTGATGATCACAGTTTTACTGTGGGAAAAAACACATACACGCAAAATAAACCACAACATCACCACTGAAAGCTAAATATATCCAAATAGCCTCCTGTCTGAAGAGCTCTGGTTTACTTTCCCCAGTATGGAGAGATTCTGTGAATCATCGGAAGCGCTGCATTTTCTCTGTGAGGTTGACTTTGTACTTCGTAATATCCTGTGGCTGGCATTATGCAAGAAAAAGTCCCTTCTAGTCATAACCTACCAAAAGAACTAGAGAAGAAATCCTAACTTCTTGTCCTCCTGCTCATCTAGCATGCAGCACAGACTGATTAAAGACTGTGCCAGACAATGCCTGTCCTAATTTGAAATGCTAAGAATGAGATGCTGTGGTCTGACAAGCAGATGGGAAGAGTCCACTCAGGTGTGAGAGCTGCAAGCTCAGCATCTGTGTCTCTCCTGGTCTGGCAGGGCAGGTCCTCCAGAATCCTGTCCTGTAGTCACTGGACACAGCAGGTCCAAGAAGCCCTTAAAAACTTGGCGGGATAAGTGAGGATTAAGGAGTCAGGAAGTCTACACTCATATTGACACTTTCTGTTCAAAGTGAGATGAAAACTCCTAATTGTTCAGAAATAAAAAGAGTGGGAACACTGAGAGAAAACACCAGCCCAAGTGAAGGGGATCGTGCCTGGTGGAGGAAAGTAAACAACTGAAAATTGGTTATTTATTGGCCAGGGTTGGAGTTGCTGTGACAAATGTTCAGTTTGGGAAAATGCCAAAAGAAAGTTAATGCTGGTGGCACACACCTGCTAGAAGGACACTGAGCATCCAGCATGGGGGCTGTGGGTTGTGCAGTATGTGGTGATGTGCCTGAGGAACCTGCAGCTCGTCTGCCTGGTAAAGTCCAGCAGGTTTTCCAACATTCCCAAAAATGTAGGAAGCACGTCTGCTTAAGGCAGCACTCACGTGGAGTGATAACTTGTGTTTTCAAAGCAATTTCAGCAGCGTGTGAGCAGCCTTCTCCCTCAAGGAGATGCACTGAGGTCAATCCAGTGCCCTGGAGACTCTGTCTGGACAGGAACCAGGATTCCAGAGGAATGCAACCATTGAAATCCTGCTTGACAGCTCCATTTCAGGGCTAGTAAGGAACTGTACTGATAGCAGGCTGTGCTTAATTACTGCCCTAATCACATATACTGTTGACTTTTTTTTACTGGAAAAAAAAAATCTTACTCTTCAGTCAAAGCTGAGGTTAGAGAGAAATATACTGATCCCATAAAAAATGTCCAAAATTACAATATTGTTAAACCAAACACAGCACATTCAATCATTCATAAGAACTGCAAGCATTTATTAAATCCTCCAAAAGAAATGAGCTTAAACTGGGACATATCTTAATCTCCTTCATCAAAAATATGTTGATTCCAAAGCAGAGCAGCAGTCAGGGGAAAAAACCAAACAACAACCAAAAAACAGGAAACCCCACAAATCCCATCAAAAAACCTCAACCAAACCAATCAACTAAAACTATCCAAAAGAAAGGAATAACAATGCCCAATTCAACACATATGGCCCCAGGACATTCTAAGTCATCCAGAGTATTTTTATGGAACAAAACCAAGATTCAGTGCCAATGAGCTAAAGGATCCATGAGCTTGCATAGTAATATGAGGCTGCTGTGCTGATTTGCTTAGAAGGAATTAGGGATAAAATCCCTGCACACACCAAATCTGACTAATGCCCAGTAAAATTTATTCATCACTATTTTTCCTTACGAAAAACTTACTTTGACAAGCCCTATATAAGGGATTGCACAGCCTCTAAAATGTTGAAATGCTGAAAATATTCCTAGGTATGCAATTCAGTTTAAAAATATTTTTTTCCTTTTTCTTGTGACATTTAATATCATCCTGATAGTGTCACTGGGGTAAAAATAGACTCCATTAATTTATTCCTTTAAGTGATGTTGACACGTCTAAGGACACTTGAAAAAAGATCTTCTTTAAGATTTTCTGGAGGAAGCACCTGCATGGAGACTGGGTTGCAGAGGTTTGGCAGCTCTTTCGACACTGGAATCTGTTAAAAAGAAATTATTTGTTGATTTTATTTTTTTTAACTCTCATTCTGTGCAGAGATTTAGAAGTGCAGCACAGAACAAGCATCTCCTAGGACTCAGTGTGCTGTGGTTACACTGACAACCTGCCCTGCCTGTCTGCTAGGAAAGCAGAACGATCCCTCCCAGCTGAAGAAAACAGATTATTCCATCTCTTCAGGGTGAACAACAAGCTGTGTAACCAGATGTGAACAAGCTGTTTGCTGCTTGTGCTGACTATTTCATCTGTGACGCCATGAAATGTTTCAGGGACACACATTCCCTAATGCTTTTTGGGGGAAAGTTCTGGTAAACTGTGTAAAATGGAAGAAAAACACCTGAGCTCTGGGATGATGGCTAAGCTTCCGAGGGTGCTGGTGGAGCATGAGGATCCCTGCGGGCTGAGCAGTCAGTCCATCGAATTTGCTGGCGCTGAGATCTGGAACTGCACAAAATCATGACAGCAATTTCAGGAGTGGAGCATTTTCCTACGAAGAAAGCAGAAAAATCTGGCTAATAGATTAGTATTATATAGTAGTACAGCTGAGAGTGTTTTAGAGATGATTATAACTATCTCCCATTTATAAAAAAGGCTCTTCAGCTATACATTACTAAGATTCAATTTGCAGAAGAGATACACTCCTCTCCTGGCTCTCTGCAGTATAATGAATCTCCAAAGCAGGCAAAAATGAATTCTGAAGGGTTCCACTCACCACGTTCTTTCATCAGCCATTTTTCTGTTTAATAAAATAAAGGAAAAGGAAGATTTTCACACACGTCAGGTAGTGGGTCTAGAAATGAGGGAGAAAACACTGAAGAGGGTAAAACCGTATGTGGATTCAGAGCTCTCCAGTGTATATTTTGGAAGAAGTTCCAGTGTGTCCTATAAAGGTTTGCACTAAGAAGTTGTTGAACATAAACCAGCATCAATTTTTCATGAAGTAATCCTGCAGTGGGTGTTGATGCTTGTGGCAGATGATCGTTTTCATTTCTCCAGTACTTGAAAAAAAAGGCAAAACATGTGTCTCCTTTTATGGTTTCTCTGGTTCTTCCAGTGCCTGTAAATTCCTCCTGGAGCAATGGACAGAGACCATAGGTAAATGCTGCTCACACTTATTCTCTCTTCTGGGTCATCCAGGGTATTGACACAATGTCACAGAACATCAGCAGAAGGCAGCTCCAACTTTCTTCTCTGGCTGAATCCCAGTGATGTGTAAATACATTCCCCTTACAGACACCTCTGGGCTCTCTGCTTTTGCTTCCTAGAGAAAGAACAGCTGGCTTAGACTCTCTGAAGAGAAACACAAGATGAGGACAAGAGGAAAGCTGCTTCCAACAGCTCTCTTCTGCAGAGATCCCCCCCTCCACGACCAAGGTGCTGTGGCACTTTGGGACAGGCTCATTGTTTCTTGTGGCATGTGTGAAAAATTGTTCTTTCACCTTGGACATATTAGGAATGATTTCCTTTTGTCCTGATGGAATGAATGATGCTCCCACTGATGTCTTGTTGCCAGCTGTGGCTTTTTACACCCATGCTGTTGACTGAAAAGACATAAAACACTTGAAAAAAAAATCGCTGTTACGTAGCCAAGTGTTTGGAAGCCCTCTGCCCCCACAGCCATGCATGGCCTGACAGAACTCAGCTAAACTGAGAATTTTCAGTGGATTTTCCTTTAAATCCTGAGATGTTGGCGTGGGACACCCTCAGTTCACAGATTATCTGCTCAGTGTTGGACGCCTGTGGCTTAGAGAGGATGTGAGCAGCTCCATTTACATTCACATCACTGATCTGGGAGAAAGGACCTCACTTATTTCCAGTTGGTCAAATGCAGTCAAGACAACTATGTTATGTTTTAAAGGGCTCAAAAGAGCAGGTGTTACCAAATCACCTAGGAGGAATATCAGAGTGAAGGATATCCTTTGTGCCAAAAGGGAATTAAGTAAGTAAATGTGCTGTCATAATATCCAGGGGTTTAGAGTTGTGCCCATGCTTCTTATTTTAATTTTTTTCTGAAATAATTCAAATAAACTGAGAGAAAGAGAGCTGAGCTTAGAAACAGGGATAGAAATTACTGAACCTGCAAATAGCACAGAAGAAAGACTGCTCTGATTTTCAGCTAGTGCCCAAAAATGATGAAGGGATGCCAGGAAAAGGAGACACAATCAGGGACACAAATCCTGGGAGGCTGTGGAGGATCACTCATTTAACCATTGATAAAAGGAAGCAGTAATGGTGGGTTAAATATATATGTGAATTAAAAACAGCTAAAGATCAATATTTAAGGTTTGATGCCAGGAAAACTGAAAGCCTCCAGACTGAGGAAGATCTAAAAGAGGGGGGAAAAGGCAAATCTGCTGAAGATGGAGTTAAATATTTGTTGCCCTCAGCATTGTTAAAGATTCGACCACATTAATTATGTGTAGGAAAGAAGGACTGACAGAGGACAATTATGCTGAGAGTTGTTAACTTTTATCTGATTCCATTCTCCAAGGCTGGTTGGGTTTACTAAAGACAATTGCTTTCATTTGCTGATTAATGATATAAAATGCACCTGCTAGAAAGCCTCTTTGAATAGCCAGAACATATGAAATTGATCATTTGATAGGAAATGATGCAATAACTGAGCGAGTTAAAATACGGTCTCCTGAACATTATAATAGTTTATATTGGTAGCACAAACCAGCAATATATTGCATTTTATTTCTTGCCATTTACTGGCTTTGATAAGCTACATCAGTAGCACAGAAATTTGCGAGGTCCAGTACTACAAGGAAGGCTGCAGATACATTGTGGAGCCCGCTAATGGGAAATAAAGCAGATACCTCTCATACTTTAGCCCTGACCAACAAATCAGTATTGGCAGGAGTCCTTTGGTGAAGACTGCTGTCAGTGTGGAAATGCTACCTTGAATTTAGAAATCCAGGAACAGAGTTACCAATGGCGACGCTCTAAGCTCTCCCAAAAAGGCAAATGACCTCCTGAAATTGCTGGTTTACTACTCCTCAGAGTGTACTGACTTGGCTTATCACAAAACTGATCGAGAAAAATTAAAATCAACATATTTCTCCTGTTTAGATCTTGTTCTGGGTGAAACAGTGCTATGTGAAGTTCCCTCACCAGCTCCCTTGGGAAGATGCAAAGAGCTTCCTCCATCACACTCAAACCTTTCTGGTATCCAAGAAGCCTCTGGGTACCAGTGAAGGAGCTGGAGCTTAAACCATCACCAACGTCGTTATCTGCTAATAAAGGACAATAAACACATGACCTTAGGTAATTTAATCAGCAAAGTATGACTTAATACTACTCAGATCCCAGAACAGAGCAATAAAGAGGCAGCAGCTCTGGTTACTTTCCCAGTTCTTCCAGAGGGCAGTAATTTCCCTTCTGCTGCTCTCAGTCAGCACAGGGTCTCCCGTGTATTTACGTCTGTGCCTGAAGAGGACATTCTGTCCACGTGGGAGACCAAACAGCATGCAGAGTACGCAGTGAAAATCTGGTTTTACTCTGATTACCACTTGGCAGAGGTGTAGATACACCCGAACATTGGCTGAAGCATGTTAACCCAAATATTGAAGTTACAGAGCTGAATGCAAGGCAGGAATTTGCTCATTCCTATTTTCCTTGACAGAATGTATCTCTCTAGGTGATCCAAGAGAAAGATCTGTCATTTCTCCTGCTTCCTCAAGGCCATCTTTCTGTGCTTGAAAACTCCAAAATTCTTCAGCCCTTCCTCGTTCTGATAGTGACTACAGACATCACAGTGGTGAGCCTGTAATGAAGTGGTGGTGAGAATAAAAGATTGCAGGAAGAGCACTTTTATTTAAAATTATCCTGGCCCTCTTTTGGGGAAGCTCTTGGAACTTGAGCCACCCAGTTATATTTATTTTCCTTCATCCAGGTGTCTGAAATCCGACACGAAAAAGCCCCTTGATCCTTTGCTTGCTTTCTCACCACGGGTTTGTGTGGACATCCCAAAATCCTTGATTTCATTTTGAGTGCCTTTGGCTTTATTCCTAGAAGCAGGTTCTTACTGGGGCTCTCTTTGAGGCCAGAGTTCATTAATAACCTGAAAATTCTTCCTGTAAAGGTTTATTTACAACACAGCTTATCTGTTGATCCTTCTTTTAACAGATCTTGCTCCTTCACCACATGCTGCAAAATATTTTGAGAATCCATTTGCAATTTTAGGACTTTTTCAATAGCCAGTCAAGGCTTGAAACGTTCATTACTAAATGTTGACATTAGTCATTGGATCACAGGTACATGTCTTAGCAAAGCTGTACAGGTGTTTCCTATATTCTGCTGCCATCTTTTTCGGGCTAGACCAGTAAAAATAAAGATAAAAAAATTATTGTCAGTATGCTTCAGGTTTTCCCTTAAAACCAAATCAAGAGAGTATAACATATAAACTCATAAATGAAAGTATTATTTTCTTTTTTAGAAAAAAAGCTTAGAATCCTCTTCAAAAGTGCCTCTGTTCTCCTAGAAACGGTGGGGCATTTTCCCTTTCTTTCAGAAATAGTGGAACCAGTTTCAGGGACAATATGTCATCAACAACTGCAAACCAAATCCTGGCACTCTCTCCTCCATCTCTCTGAATAAATGTTAATTGGCAGGACTTAAATACAGCTCAGCTAGGCAATAGCAATAACTCAACCAGTGTATCCAGATAAGATTAAAGATAGACATTTAATTGGGTTATTGATTTTATTTTCTCTGGATAATTTCAGATGCCATTACAAGGAATATTACAGTCTTATTTAAAGGAATTTAGTCAGAGGACTGGTGAACTATGCAGTATTTTATTTTACAGTGAATACGCTCAAAGAGGCACACAGCACAACATGAAATTTTTGGCTTGCGTTATTATGGGTTACAATAACTGGACATCAGTCTATTTGGTTTCACATGCACCATTTTCTTATGCATATAATATTTACTGTACTATAATTAATTCATTTACTTCCAGAGAAAAGCTATCCACCAACAAAAAGCAAAGCAGAAACCATTAAGTCAGGCATTTTTATCTGAGAACAAGATATCAGACAATTCTTTTGGCACTGGATAAACCACAAAAGACCCTCTATCTTTTATCTTCAGCCTTATCTTCAGCATAACACTCCCTGCCCTGAGAAACAGAGGCAACAGGAGCAGGTGGGAGCACAGGAAATGGCATCTGTAGATGTGGAAACAAATAAATTATAGGGGGAGCAGTCACATATGGGGACAGATGCTCAGAGAGAGGATGTGGGATCTACACACTCAGGGACACCCAAAACTCAACTGGAGGCATCTCCAGGCAACTTCCTCTGGTTGAGGCTTGTCTGAGAGACATCTCGGGCTGGAGGTCTTCTCATGGACCTTCCCACACCCTTGATTTTATCATTCGGTAAAGTATCTTTTTTGTCAATTTAAAAGCGGAAAACTGGTGAGGGTTGGGTGGGGTTTCTTTGGTTTTTGTTTGTTTGGTTTGGGTTTTTTTTAAAGCTTGTGTCTTGTATTTTAGAGGCATTTCCATGTAAAATTTCATTGCAAATAGTTGCTGAGCTCTGGAACCCAAACACGACTTCCTGCTGTTTGCTTGCTGAAGAGCAGGATCTGGAACAACAATTGCATGCAGCAGTCACCAATCTGTCACTTGTTATATTTCAAATATATAAAGATGCATTAGCAAATACATACTAATAAGTGCTAAGACAAGGATGTGCTACCAAATTATACAACATCAATGTTATCAAAGATACCTTAAAGGAAAACAGTGGGGGGGGTGTGGGGGGGGGGAGATAATCAAAGGTCCAGTTTTTTTTATCAAAACATATCTTTATGTTTTCAACCAAAGGAGCACAATTAAATATCCCCTGCCATGGAACTATGCCCCTTGATCCTCTGAGAGATGAGGCAGTGCTTTGGGATGTGCCTTTTCCAACAGCTGGAGCCCTACAGGACTGAAAAGAAAGCTCCTCTTAAGCCTCCTCCTTTCAACAGATCCCTGAGCAGGGTGTGAGGAGAAAGACACAGAGAGCTCACACGTCTGGCAGTCACAGAACTGTGAGAGGACACAGAGTCCTACTCAATTTATGGGGAACTGATGGTTTTACAAAGGGTATAGCACTAAAATACATTCCTTAAAATAAGTGTGTATATTAAAAAAAGACTACATTATAGTTAACTACAAATACTTGCCTATAACATTATTATAAGTTATAAATTCTGCATAATTATAGTAATAAACTAATAATTTTATCACACTGGGGTTTTATCTTAATGTGCATACAGTTCTTAAAATCCATGTGAAATTACTGCATTCCTTACGCAGTTCTTACTAAAACTTCACCTCCTGTATGTATGGATATGTCAGCACACTATTTTGCAATCAATACAGCATAATTTTCATTTAATTGTTCCAGTAGAAACTAGTGCATAGAAGTAGCAAGGTCGTGTGAACCACTTTTAAAAATTTATTTATAATGTAATAGAATTCCCTATTATTTACATTAAATGGAAAGGTACTTATCTATTGTTTCTTCCTTACAAGAACAGTGAATGTTCTATTATCACTCATTTGATATCGTCCACATGGGACAACCTCTTTTGCTCAGATCTTGCACATTGCAAGCCTCACACACCAGGACAGAAGAGCCTTCTGTGGTGGGACCTGCTGACTTCCATCCTGAAGAATTTTGGGAGGTCTACGTGGGATGTACTCCTCTGAGGGATGAGCACATGCTGAGAGTCTGGCCCTGGCAATATTTCTGTCTAGGCAATAAATAAACATTTTCTAAAACACAAAATCCTGCTTGCAGCTGTCTCTGTGGATCAGGGCTGAAATATTTGGCGTGGTTTTTTTACTACTTGAGGTTATTTTAAAATGTAATGTAATGTTGGGATAGAGGAATATTTGCCATGTGCACATCCCAGTGCCTGCTTGCCCCCATGTGTAATTAGGCACCTTTACTTTCAATTACTTCAAAAATTAAAACATTGTTTTATTATATAGTGGAGCTTCCTTATATTCCTCTGGTAAAGAACAGTAAAATCATCTCTGGCCATTGTATGCATTGATTCTTCAGAGGAAGACTGCTCCTTTTTCCCCCTCTTTTTCTGAACAGATTTTTAGAATAAAGAGGTCCAGGCTGGCACAAGTAATTGTACACAGAGAGCTCTTAGACTTAAATTTTTGCTAAGTAAAGCTGACAGCACAACGCCATCAAGGAAACATTTAGTAGCACACAATTACATATAAACTAATATTTATTTTCACATTTTGCCAGTAACCTGTGAAATTCACCAAGGAAATACCTTTATTTCTGAGCTATTGCATGCAAAAGCCATTGCAGGCTCATCGAGGTGCTTCTGGTAAGTGTTGGACCATTGCTCTGTCGTTTGAATTTTGTGCAGGAACCAGTGACGCTCTGGTCCTGCCAGGGGAATGCCATCAGCACAGCTCTATCTCAACTCTCCCATTACTCCATTCACAGGAAAAAACAAATCTTCTGAAGGGTTTTTCCAACAAAAACACTCAGTGAGAGTCTCTTTTCCCTGCTGACAGACAGCTCACAGCAGAATCTGGGCTGCAATCAGATTCTGTTCTTGGAAGAAAATTAAAACCAGAACAACTATTCTGCACTCAAAGGAACAAAAGCTTATTTTGGCTTTGCATGAATTCTGGCCACAATCTAATAATTTTTTTCTGTTCTTCAGAACCTTGATGGTCTTGCCTGACAGTCCTGTCTGACAACAGATGTTCTGTACAGCTTCCTGTGATTTCCGAATTGAATCACACTGCAATAATCTGAACACTGCAGATGGGCACTTCAATTTTTATATTTTCAGTTATACTGGGTTTTGAATCCAATATTTATTACAAATAGTCACATTAAAGAAAACCCTATTCAAAATAGAGACCTTTTTCTGGTTTTGTTCAGGTTGTTTCTAACACTCCTTTTGTAATTCAACGTGACAGTCTCCTACTCTGTGCCAATCACTCCAGTTGCTCACTAAGTAATGCTTCTGACACATCCATTCAGTTGTTTTTCCCCTTCTTGGTGCATATGATCTTCTGTTCTCCTTTGCCAAGTGCTGCAATAATAATGGAACAGACACTTTATTCACAAGCCCCTTATTCCCAGAGAGGCAATCACCCTCCCCAAAATATCTATATTTACAGGAACACAAGGCATTCATAAGAGAATTAGATCTAGTTTCACAGCATTCTTATTAGCCACAATATTGCACATTTAAATGAGACTTAGTCACAGGGAGTGTGCTGCTCCATTCATCTTCTTAATCACTTTTACATTCCTAAACACTTGCAGAATTAGATATTTAGGGTGCAATGGCACAGAATGGGCGTTAGGAACTGTTACTGCCGCCAGCCCTGACTGAGAGCGGCTAGAAAGGCAGATTCAGTTTCTGCAGATGAAGAAGCTGTCACTCAATAACCTGTGTTTAGCAGTCCTTTGCCTCAGCTGAGATCATGGCAGGATGCTTTTGTTTCCTGGTGAAGGATCCTTCCCAACTGCTGCTCCAGGTAATAATGGCCACCTCTCAAGGCAGCTTTTTGTTTCTGGGCAAGTCTTCAACATTTTTCTCTGACAGAAAACAGCCATCCTCTCTCCGTTACATTTGTGTTACTGCTTCACCCTTCAATAAACACAAAAACACTTCTCTGGGAGGGTGTCCACATCCACCTCTGGGTGTGAGGGCAGGAAGGGGTCAGCAGAAATTGAATGCCTGCAGGAGTTTGCTGCAGAAAGCTACAGCCAGGAGCCTTTGTTTTCCTTCACACTCAAACTTGAAACTCTCTCTAAATCCCCTTTCTCTTTTGCCCCGATTTCTGTTTTTAAAACAGATCTCTGGTATTTACTGTAATGTCTCCAGAGCAAAGTGAGATATTTGCATTTCTGAGAACGAGCAGAGAGATCAAGGTATTGGTTGAACATCTGCAGAGGTCAGTGCAGTCTCAGTCAGAATGTGAGGGTTGTATGGCTTCCAGATTTTCCTCCCCAAGACACTGGAGAGTGAAGGCATTAGAAATACTCTCAGAAATGCTGCTGGCCTAGACATCACAATGGCAAAGCGTCCCTCTCTGTCAGAAAAATCTTCTGCCCCAGAAAATTAGCATGATTTTTTCTTTTCTTCCTCATGTATGGATCCTTACCTTCCGCAAAAAGCAGTGGATTTGACTCTGAAGATTTTTATTAGTGACCTTGGCCCATTAGGGGTTAAATAATTCAACAGTGCTTCTCTACAGAGATCCAGCCACAACAGATGAATCTGTCTGAGCTTTGCATGTTTTAGTAAGTTTCTATTAAAGTATTTTATCATTATCACTACACTTCTTGATCTAGTCCCTGACACCTTTTTCATCTTTGGCTGTTCTTGTATGAAAAGAGATGTCACTGACACAAACAAAAAGATCTGAGTTTAGCAAATCTGTACTTGCTGCAGGTGTCCTTTCAGTTTCTCTGCATCTTTCAGCAGACAAAACCCTGTTTTGTCCAAATGTTCTCTGTCATGCTTGACAAAGTCTTCATAATAATCAAGAAATTTTTGTGCTCCCCACCCCCAATCTGTCCTTCTGTCCCACTTGGAAAGGAGAAGATTGCCCAGGAGGATTGAGTAGATTTAGTTTCAGCCCACTTTTCCCTGGAGATCACGGCCCTTTTGGGCGCTCTTAGCTCTGTCCAGGGCCTCAAAAAATACGCCCCTGTTAATAGCATTTTCCCAGTATTAAGTTAATAAGACCTCAGCAGCAGCCTTGGAGCCAAACAGGCTGCAAGTGACCCCAAAGGGCACGGGCTGCAGTTTGTCAGAGCTGCTTGTGGGGTTTTTGGTACTGCTTGGTTGTGACTCACAGGCCTGTGCTGCTGTTGGAATAGCAAGCACCAGGACAAAGCTGTCTTCTTTTTAATGACTTTCTACCTGATAAGGTGTACCTGCCCAGAAAAGACCAGTTCCTGTCCTTGTGAGAGTTAATCTTATCTCAAAGAGCTCACACCCAAGTGGAAATGGGTATTCAGTGCTCTAACCAAACCAAACAGTTAAGCTCTCTCTATCACTGCCTGAAGGCAGTTCAGGCTTTGTCCTTTCCTTCCTTCTCTCTGTCATGCTGAAGCAGTAATGGGGGATGAAGGCCTGCCTGCCTCTTTCTTTGCTTCTAGTTTTAGAAGTTACCCTGACGATTCCCTAAACTATCCAGGATCTGAAAGTGAAACTCAACAGAAGCACCTCCCAGACGGGAACAGCTGTACACCATCCCCCTCCGTGTCTCACAGCCCTTAAATTCTGAAAGCAAACCCAAGTAAGGCTTATCTGGATGATTTTCGGTGCAGTCCAGGCAGGAAACAAAATGTCATTAACCTGTTTGATGACAGGACATCTTCTTCCAAATCCCTGGCAGCTGTGCTGCTCTGGAAAGAGCTGCATTCAGACTGGGGCTAGAATGCATTGGAAAATTGGGAGAGGGGGCAGCTTAACCTGAGGGGGGCTCTTCTGCTCTTCTCAGCCAAATACACAGCAGTGGCATGAAGAGCAGGTCTATGGATGAAAGAGAAGATTTCCTCCTCTTGCATCACCCTGAGGGTGGCTGTGCTGGAAACAGCTCTTGCAGAGTGATAAAAAAGAGCTCAGGCAAGGAATTAGCTCCCTTGAATTCTCCTGTCCCTGCTAAGCCCTCTACAATCAGCCTTTCCAAGTGATATCAACATCAGAGCTGATTTGGCTTATGGCACGTGTGAGATTAAGGAAAATAGCCCCATTGAAAACATACAGAGTACAAAAGACACAGGGTCCACTCAGGAAAAAAAGTAAAACATTATCTGTGTCTAGAAAAAAATTATTTTAACATCATCAAATATAATAGAAAACAGGTAATAAAGCTTTGCTTAGTTTTGGTTTTTTTTTTTTTTGTTTTTTTTTAAATAAATCAGAAAACTACATGATTTTTTTTTCAGGATGAGTGTGTATTCCTCAAACATCTCTGAAACACAACTAGGTCAGCTTTCTCCTGTTCATTACGGAACAGCAGAGAAAGCTGCATATGAACCAGGAACACTGGGGTACAGCCGTGTGCATAAAAGCCAAAAGGATGACTTTTAGGCACAGGTGAAAGTTTAGCTGAACCAGAAATCTATTCTACGAGAAAATCTGAGCCTGAAGCACCAGAATTACACCTCTTCAAAGAACCATGGAGATGCTATGGATCACAAAATATCTCATCACTGGCTCTTGGAACAAGGTTCAAACACGTAAATATTCCCCACAGAAGAGAAGCACTCTACACTCTACCGTGTTTATTTTCTCCAGTCTTTTGTTATGAAATGTTAAGCTGGAAATTACTAAACATTTTTTGTTGTTGTTGTTGTTTGTGGGGTTTTTCTTTTAAGTCTGTCAGAGCAGAAATTAAGCATTCAGACATTCAATGATTACTGAACATTAAATCCTCTTCCACTGGTAAAGTAGAGAGTCTCTGCTTATCAGTTCCTGAAAACATATCCAAGGAGGCAAATTAATTAACAAGAGTTGGGAATACAGTTTGCTAGTCAGATCTTCAGGTGAAATGGAGGAAGTAAAGCCCACTACTATAGTTAGAGCAGCCCCTTCCTGTAAACCCCAAACCCAACCCAATTTCCAGGCCTGGTTCTTAGACAAATTCACCTTGCCTCGCATGCTGCTGCTCCTAGACTACTTCATTAATGTCTTTGTGAATTGTTCTTCCTTTTCGCTTCATTCTAGCTTCCTTCCTCCTTAAATCTTACTTCCTATTTTCCTTGCTCCATTCGTCACTCTCATCTTCATGTTGCTGATGCAGCACATTTGATGTCACTTTCTGTTCATCTGGAAACCAGCGCAAATTTCACTGAGCCATGGTGGCACTCGAGGGAACAAGACCCTCAGGAGGCGTTGGAGCATTCTCACGTGGCCATATCAATGATGGGGCATGACAGAGTTCAGTTGCCCATTGCACCAAAGCTCCTCGGGGACTTCTGAGCACTCCAGCGAAAAATCAGGTTCTAGGAAGGAAAAGCAATTTTCCCATTCTGATACCCTGAGTCAGAGCTGTTCCTGCCAGAACCTACCAAGGATGCAAAAATATTTGCCTCATAATGTAAATCAGTTTTTTTCTGAGAGGAAGCCTAATGTCTCAGTCCCTCCTGGGCTGTTCTGGAGAAGCGGGAGCTCTCTCCAGCGTCAGATGACAAGTGCACTCTGTTTCCCAGAGGGGCCAGCACTAAGCAATACTGTGGTACCTACTTGTGTGAGCTTCTACTGTCACCCTTCCTTGCCAAGCCACTGATGGCACAGTTAATTAATTGACTGCTCAGGTGTGGTTTGTTTAGAGCTGAGCAATTCTTTCAGTCATGACCACAAATGATAAAATTTTGGGCACACTTAGCACAGCTTTCTGTCAGCTTTAGTTTCCAGCAGCCATCACTCAGAGCAAGCTAGCTGCTCCTGAATGACCTCCTGAGACAGATCTCCAGGCCACTCTGAAACAACTGCCTCTAAGCAGCAGGTTTCCAGCTGGAAGTTTCACTGACCCTTACAAAGGTAGGATCTACTTTTGGGAAGGAGACAGGCAGAAACCTGAAAAATCTGAGGAGTGCATTGAAGTGCCATTTTCCTGAGACCTGGGAGCTCATTTTTTGCCATGAACTGCAGCATTAATCTCACACAGGCAGTTTATAAAATACAATGCATCTTCACAACACCAGGGCCAAGGGACCTGTGCACGTGTAAATTTGGTGCTAAATGCCCCTAGTCTGAAAATTATTTATAAAATTAATTAAGGAAAGACCAACAGCAGCACATGGGCAAACATTCCTGTAAGAGAAAAACAGGACCAACAACAACCCTGCAGCAACAACAACAGCCCGGTAAGGTACCCCCAGAGTGAGGTGGTCTGTGCTGAAAGGAGCAGGCTGTCTGTCCCTGCAGTGCCACAGTCTGTCTCATCCCACCAGCCAGCTGCTAAAGCTGCTCAGGCTGCAAACACCTCCTCAACTCTCTCCACCAAATGAAAGATTTCCACTTTGCTTCCCTGAAAAGTGTCTCCACTCATTAGATCCTGCTGAGCTCCTACCAACTCAAAAATCTGCTCCCACTCCAAGCATAGCTTCTCACACCTTCCCCAGAACCCACTTCTTGAGTTCAAGACTTCCTCACCTTACCTCCTTCTGCTGTCCAAAGGGCAGCCTGAGTTTGGATTTCTGTCTACATAAACCCATAGGGGGATTTATGACAAAGTCAACATTGTTTCCCTTTGGGAATTCTCTATAAAAGCCCATTCCCACTAATAACCTGGGGCAAAGGATTGGACATGGGTTGTCCAATCCTTTGACTCCAAGAGATATTTTCTCCCTGGTACTGTTTAAGAGCAGGAATACCTCTGTTCCAGAGATACACACACGGAAATTTTTACCCAGTCCTCTTATCCTTTCCTAGAAACCACCCTTCACAGAAAATAAGCACCAGCACCGTGTGGCAGGTTGGTTGTTCAAGATAAACCAGAACTGCTGTGCCCCAACTAAAGCAGTCCTGCTCCACACATTGACACAGCCAGTACCATAATAAAGTGGTGCCTTTATGTGACTCTTGCAAACAAGGCTTTGGTTTCCTTTATTTCCAGAGAAAAAGGACTTGAGATTACTCTTTCAACTGCAAGAGATTTCTTGCAGCAGCAGCTCCATGCTGCTGGGAAAGAGGCAAAAGATAGTAATAGTCGATATTTATTAATCTTCTATTCTGCGCCAAAACCCGAGAACATCAATGAACATTTGCACGGTGTCATTCTCCTTCCTCAAGTCTGGTTCTGGTTAACAGGGAGGGAAAAATGCTGCAGTGAAGTCTGGTATAGACAACAGAATGACAAATTGCTGTGTCTTCCAAGGACGGCAATGTTTCAGCTATAAAACTGAAGTGCAGACATAAAAATTCTGCCATTCATTCTGACTTCATAAAGTTTTGCCATTTCATAGCAGCAATTGTGTTTTACCTCCTCTTATTCTCATTACCACAGAGCTGATCAGAATGAGAAATGAGAGCCTCAGAACAAAACATGAACTGTAAATTACCACCCTGCTCTGTACTTGACTCTTCCAACACCATCCCTTCTGGCTCCCTGTTCCCCAAGGAGCAGGGCAGCAACGCTGGCCTCTCCCAGTGCCCATGGGCTTGGTCACTAAGAGCCCTCTGATGGCTGCTTCTACTTGTCTCCCTTCAAGGAATTACGGTGTTTTTTCCCCACTCCCTGCCCTCTCCTGGGAACCCACAGACCCCTCCAAACAGGTGTGGGGATGTAGAGCAGAGCTGGCAGCCAGCAGCTCTGAGGCGGGGGTCAAGTCCTTCCTCAGGCTGTGTCTGAGTGACCACAGGTGTGGTGCTGTATTTCCCCTTGATTCACTTATTAAATGCCTTTCACATTGTTCCCCCGCCACTTTTCCCTGCCCCTAGTCCTGGCTGCTCCCTCGGGTCCTCCCTATTGGTTCCTGTACCCCAACTCTGCCCATGTACTGCCCCTGCGCCCCTGAGAAAACCCCCCTGCCCCCCGACCAGGAGGGCTCTCAGCCTCAGGAAACCACCTGGACAGGATGCAACAATAAAAGTCCTCTGAGGCCTCTCCGTGAGGGTCCCTTCTCTGCCTCCTTTGCCGTCACTGTGTTGCAGAGCCCAGCTGGCTGGAGCAGGAGCTCAGGGCCGTCCAGAAAGGACTACGGGAGGGCAGAATGGCTGCCCTGCCCTAAGCAGCCCTAAGCAGCTGTGCTCTCCGGGAAAGCTGCAGCTCGCTAAACCAAACCTAGCACTGCAACATACAGGCACAAAGTAAGGGCAGAACATAAAGGCACAAGACCAGAGTCAGCAGATTCACCGATTTAACCATTCTTTGCATTCAACAAAGCAGTAATGTCTCTGTCATCTCTGGGTGAGCAGAAAACTCGGCACTGAGAGGCTGCTCAGTGCCTCAAGTACGGAAAAAGCACAGGTGTTTGCCTGCTCTTTTCCTTTGAACCCCTGGAACTCGCAGATTCTGCTCAGTGCCCAGTCTGCTCTGTAACAGCCCCCCTTGTTCCAGTCTCACCACCTGAAACTTCCGTTGCTATGTTAAACTGACTGCTTCCTATCATACCCATGAGGCACAAAGGACAATCAACTTCATCCCCCTTTTTAGCAGCCTTCTAAACATTTGAATGCTTTCCTGCCTCCCCCAGGCTGCTGTTTTGTTGATTAAACAATCCCTACTTTTTGTGCAGCCACAGACTCTCTGAAATTGTTCCCCATCTTCCTTTAAATCCTTTGCCCCTGAGGAACCTGCTCACTCAGCTGAGGCCTCCAGATGAATGGTTTCTGACCTTCCCATTCCAAAGTGCTCGGGTGACTCTGCTGGCTCAGCAGGCCAGTTCAAAGTTGGCTGTAAGTGCCTGGGTTTTCACTTAAATGATGCACTTTCTTAATGAATCTCTGGATAGTTGTCACCCAGGTTGAAATTACAGTTGTTCTTACACTTCTACAAGATAAAGAAGGTTTAGGAAGCAACCTCATGTGTGTTCCTGCTCTATATCACGTAACAAGAGTGAACAAGGAGACATCATGCAATACAACATTCATTCAGAAACCTCCAGCTTCCTGCAAATCAGTGACTGAGGACTTAACTAATTCACTTAAGTTAAGCTGGGGCTACCTACAAATCACTTACAGAGTCACGAAAACCCTCCCTCTCCCATCTTTCATTTTCTGCTTTGGCATCCCCTTCCACCATGGTCATCTTTGAGGTGCTGGAACACAGTCTAATTAATACAGGAAACCAATTTGTGGAAGCATTTGTCTTCTGCCCTTCACATGTCTGAGTTAAAACCACCCCACTGTGCAAACAAGGGCCAGCATCAAATGTGGGCTCAAAAAGACAAGGCCTTGAATGAACGCAGAGCCTGCAGCAAAGAAAGGCCATGATCCAACAAGGCTCACTGACTGAAAGGCCATTATGTCGTTTTAGTCATGAGGGATTAGACCCCTCCCACTTTGTTTAGGTTTCTTTAAATGAAAATCTAAATAAACACAGTGAATGTAGGTCATGAAGAATGCAAACAACACATCCAGGGCACTATTGCGAACACTAATTCATATTTAAACACTGACCCACTGCAGAGCTGCCTAGCTCAAAGACTTGTGGGCCTCAGCTCTTGCTGCTCCATCATTCATTTTCTCCCATTACTTCCTCCCAGTCCAAGGGGAACCGTGTCTGGTGTGCAGAACTTTGCCTAATTACAGA
The DNA here is from genome assembly GCA_013397865.1 of Struthidea cinerea. Classification (NCBI taxonomy): domain Eukaryota; kingdom Metazoa; phylum Chordata; class Aves; order Passeriformes; family Corcoracidae; genus Struthidea; species Struthidea cinerea. Next base: position 111,364 of record VZTI01006021.1, read on the forward strand.
ATTTCATGAGTACAAACACCATTCTACAAGTCATTTACACACAACCACGACAAGACTCACTTTAAATCATTTTCCCTGATGAAGTGCATGTGCTAAATGTGGTTCTAACAGCAAAATACGAGGAAGTCTTCAATCCCCAGAGCTGTTCTTTCCCCTGTAAAAGAACAGCTGTTATAAACTCCTTTCTAGCTGTTTCAAGAGGCTTTGGGTCAGACCATTTCTGGCATAAGGTTGTTTTAGGTGAGATACAAGCTGAAATTAAAGGTAGAAGTAGAAATGAGAGGTTACCACTTGGAGATTTGTCAGGTGGTTAACCTCTGGGATGATCTAATAAATCACGCCATTACTTGTTATTTAAGTCAGAATAAATGAATGAAGCCTCTTGCTTGTTCTTAATCAGCCATTAAACCTTTAATGAACTTCTGATTACTGATTATTGCCTGGAGGAAAAGTGATGCAAATAGATAAATAACCACGGTGGAAATCTTTGTCTCACTGAAGAAAATGAAGAAGAATTTAACTGAGTATATACCCATGGCCTCAAGGAGACAATCATTTCCCACACCTTGTAGTATTATTATATATTTCACAGCGTGGTAAGTGACACATTGCTTACCATCTTTGATCTGGCTGAAAATCCACCAGTTTTGTAAACAAATATTTAAAACGTAAATAATTTTTTTGCAAATAAAACACAATGCTTTTTAAATAAGGAAGCTTTCAAATAGTTTACCCATTTTTTTATTTTCTGTGCACTCTTCTGAAGAAACAGATATATTTAATAGGGTCTTCAATTCAGTTTGATGGAGCAATTTCTATTGAAAATGTAGATAACTTGAAACTAAAAAACCTACTCTGCAGAAATGAATCACCTGAAATGACAGTTTTAAAATGAGGGAAAAAAATCACAACTTCAGTAGTTTTTAATGATTGCATAAGAATATTTTAATGTTAGATTGAAACAATGTATGTATTTAACATATCATCCTAGCATTTTATATATACCATGCAAACTTATGAAAAAAATTAAAACCTTACAATGCTCTTTTTTAAAATTTTTTTTCAGTTTTGATATTGGTCCAGGCAGAGGTTTTGTTAGTCATTTTAAAATAAACAACACTGAAAGAAAACTGTGGTGAAAGGCCTGTCCTGTGCTGGATTCTCAGAAGGTTTTCAGTGTGCTACAACCCAGACAGAGCATGTTTGTGTGAAATAACATCACGCCTTACCAGAAAACATATTTGATGCCCTCCCCTCACTCATTTTCAGTGTGATAAGAAAGCGGGTAAGAATAAAAAGATAAAATATGAAGGTTGGAAAAACATCTCTCTTTTTTGCTCTGGCATGGTGCTGACCCGGGTCGAGAGTCCTTGCATATTTATGCAAAGAAGATGGTGCATGAATTTATGTGACACTATTTCAGTCCAGACAGAACCTCATCTGGAAAGGCTGGTGATGAAGTATTCTACCAGCACCTATCATATTAGTTATAAGAGATAATGAGGAAAATCAGCTGAAGTGGAATGTCTGGTCTCCTAGTGACCACGCATAATGTTTCTTCCTATAATCAGATATTGCAAACTAATTTGTTGGTAAGACATAACTGTAATTCCATCTGCTTGACGCTGATTTAGAGACTCATCAAAGCTCACCATTGGAGCTGCAGTCAGGGATCTTATTGAGTATTTGTGGCAATTATTTAGATAAACACACGAGAGAGATGATAAACACATTTAGAAAAACACGTTTGGATAAGCAGGTTGCCCAGAGAAGCTGTGGCTGTCCTGTCTGTGGAAGTGTCCAAGGCCAGGTTGGATGGGGTTTCGAGCAACCTGAGATAGTGGAAGGTGTCCCTGCCCATGGCACGGGATGGAACAAGACGATCTTTAAGGTCCTTTCCAACCCAAACCATCCTGGGATTCTATGTTTCGATGATTCCATTAAAACGGCCTCAAATGTTTGAAATACTGCTGGAAGCCTGTAAAGGCGTTATCCTTAACCTTTAAAGTTTTTCCTTCTAATAAGTTAATGCCATTATGCTCACAGAAATGGCACATTCTCTGTGAAACTGACGCTATAAGCAGGATGCATTGTTTGCATGCAGGGAATCTGGATAGGAGTGGGAATTAGGCAGAACAGATGTCACATTAATATCTGGCTGATGAGGAGACAGATGAGTGATTGCAGCATGGAAACATTAAGGAAATTGATAATGGACTTCCCAAAACCTGCTGCTGTTGTTTCATCTTGCTGGACTGGATTTAGCAGTAACATAGAGAGGAAAGGTGTATTTCAGTTCATAGTGCTCAGTAATAGTCAGTAATGCTCAACTATTTATACATATTCCTATTCATCATGCATACAATAACCAAACCCAAGAAATCATTAAGTTTCCGAAGGAAAAAAAAAAAAAAAGAAAAGATTGAAAAACACATTTTTAAAATGCCTGCAGAGCAGTAAATTATTCTATTTTGCTGGAGGGAAGCTCATCCAAACCCAAATAATTTGCAGTAATGCAAAACCCAGGTGACTTTTTAAATATTTCTTTTCACCAGCCCTAAGTCAGCAGTATCGCTTTCCCTGTGGGCTTGGCCCGAAGACGTGGCTCAGTGGCAGCCACTTGCTCCAGACCCTGCTTCAGGTGTGGGCTCAGGTTCACACCTGGATGGGAAAGAAAAATAACTGAGGCGTCATGAGCATTACGTTGGCCACTGCTACGTGCCTGCCAGTGAAAATGGGGTTTAAAAATGAGAGGAAATTAAGTCAGACTTGTTAAAGAATCATTTCTGGTATCTGCAATGACTCTGACAACACAAATTAAGTTCCAGTCCCAAAGCCCCAGGTGGGAAGTGTTCATCGCACTTGAGAGAATGAGATCTCAAAATATTAATTCTTTTCCTGGTCCAGTTTTACCATTTTCTCCTTTTACTTTCACCATTCCTTGCTTCCTTGATACAAGATTGACTCCTGCTAAGTTAGAAACAGATCTGCAAGCAATCTCTTGGCTGTTTTCCCTTGTCACAGAGCACATGCAGTTGTCATTAATCAAGGAGATTAAGGGTGATTAAAACATCAGGTGACATGAACTCTGTGTGTAAAGAGGAGAAGGCCAGACTGGGCTGAAGAGGTGCAGGGGACACACCGCACACAATGTGGGTCCCACCTGTGCACACCCCAGCTTTCATCTCACGTTGCAGCAGAATGTTCAAGGCTTAAGAATTCACGCTGTATCAGGCAGCTACTCATCAGCTGCAGAGATGAAAGCCTTCTGCTGGGGTTCTCATCGCTGCAGATGGGCCAGTAAAAAAATGTTTCCTGCATGACATTGCTTTAACTGGAGGTGATAACCATGTCCATCATCAGTGATCTTCTAATTGACAGGAATCTGCCTTTTTCCTCTCTCAACATGAGGTCATTTTTCTAGTAAAGTAATGGGAGTGCTGCTGGGACGAAGCAGCTTTAGAACCCTCCAGCAAAGTGGAAGAGTCTCCTGTAGGGGATGGGGAGACTTCTGCTGCTGACTTTCCCCATGACCTTGAGCAAGTCATAGTCACCACTTTCTTTTCAGTCCCCTCATTCGCCCACTTCCACCCCAACACCTGCGAGTGCAAGTGCACAAAGGTTACCTCTGCAAGCTAACTCCAAACTCTCACCCTGTTCCAGGACTCCAGAAACTGCCATGGTAACAGTAAGGATTTGCCTTCTTTTATGGCAATCTGAAGGCTCGTGAACAGAGGCAGTCACCCCTTTCTGCACAACTTCCCAGTTATCTCTGTGTCTTGCATATATTTATGTCCTTCCAGCCTGGCAGGTGTTGCGCATGAGATCTTTAACTCAGTGTCACTGCAGATCTCTTTTAACAATATTCAAGAGCTCCCCAGGCCTGCAAACACAGTGAGCTCAGCTAAGCAATGTCTTATAAATCAAAATATCTTAGAGACCTACAGCAAAGCACATTATCCCCAGACTTCTGCCCAGTTCCCAAGGTCCAAAGGCCAGGCAGGTCCTTCTGAATGAGTGGCACAAGGCCAGTGGAGGGCTTTGATTCCCTCTCTTTCATCCATGGAAAAGCAGGCGCTTCGCTAAGGGCTGTGGTAGGTCCATGTACTAACAGAAACCTATCCAGGCAGATGTTCAACCTATCCCAAAATAAACATACACTTTCTAACAGAAGATATGAGCTCCAGACATCTCCTCTTCGGCATTTTGCCCAGCTCCTGTCCTGACAGGAAAAGTGAACATTCCCAGAGACTTTGGAGTGCTTAGCATTTGGAGGAAAAACACACAAATAGGTACTGGAAAGAGGCAAAGAAACCCTGCCCAAGGCAAAACCATGACTCCTTTCTCCTTCTTCTGGTCACTGACCACCAATAGCAGAATTTTATCAGCATTGCCCTCTCTTTTCAGCAGCTCAGAATCTGGTAGGGAGCTGAGAAGCAACTCTGTAACTCCTCTGCAAAGCAGACATCCTAGAACACCTGCCCGTTTGGGTGGCCCTGCATCTTTATAAACCCTTTCCAAGGTTGCAATCCCAGTTCAAGACAGGGATCTGCAGCTGAGGTATCAGCAGCTGAGGCTCCGGGGAAGAGCCAGCTGAAGCAACACGCAACACTTCCCCCTTCATCACCTGTCACTGATACGTCTAAGAGGCTCTTTATTCAAAATAAAACAACAGTGGTGCTGCAGCTCACATCCAACAGGACATTGCACATTCTGCCATTTAGTTTGGCAGAGTAGTGCCTAACAGTTTGGAATTTAACAATAAATGGTGTAACGGTGGCTTTTTACAATGGCAGATCTCCCTGACATTCATATTGACAAAGTGGCTTCAGTTTTATCACATGAAAATAAATAAAGAGCAGTCTACATTTACATTTAGCCTGGTTTGCACAAGGAAAAATGTTCACCTAATACAGAGAAGAGATTTTTAGGCCATTGGAGACAACGACCACATCAATGTAACCGCTGCACAAGTCCAAGGGACCAGAAAAGTAAGGGGCATGTGTAATTTAGAAGCTTTGCAAAGTCAAAGTGGTTTTGGTAGTCACAGATACATGAACAGAACCAACACTGATGGCAGTTCAGCTCTAAAATCACAATCCCGCTTAATTCATGATCATAAAAATGGATATACTGAGAGAAAAAAATCCATTTTCTTACAGTATTGATGGCCACCACCTTCTTCACCCTGTCCTCTGTTTTTACAAGCAGACTTATTTTCCTCTTCTTCTTCCTAACACTGACTTCACTTTTGCTGTGCTGCCACGTGAGATCAACACAAACCAACACTGGAACTTGTACTAGCCCATCCTTACTTTTGCCAGAATTTTATTTCCAAGTCCACAGACTATTTCACCATAATAATCTTCAGCAAATGTAGCAAAGTAGGAAGAAGAAACATCCATGGGTCCCCACTCGTTGTGTCACACAAACTCTGCTGTGTGGGTTCCTGCATTCACAAACCATGTTTTCTGTCTCCCTTTCTACACATCCAACACACCTGTCCATGGGTTGGCCACCTGGATATGTGGGTACCTGCACATTTGGATAGAACCCGTGATTTTATCCACAGAAATTGGAGCTTGTTAAGCATATTTGCCACACCAGCAATCAGCCAGTGTTGGCCCCTCCACCAAGCGTGGGGATCCAGGAGCAGAGGACAGTGACAGGTCAGGTATAGACTCAGCTGAATTAATGGAGTGCCCTAATGGAGAAACCCAAACCACCTGACATCTTCCATATTCTTCTAGAGACAGATTTTTTTGGTTGTTGTCTTTTTTGGAGAGGGATATATCAGTCTTTGCTAGCACAATTTTCCCTTTCATTTTTTCGCATGCTGTCATGTGTTGCTGTTGGCAGTTTCTGCATCATTTCCTACTTTTTTAATAATTTTCATTCCGTTCCATATTTGCTGTTAGGGACTGATGAACAATTCTGTCCATGTATTCTTACCACTCTCAGGTCTCATCCATGGTGATTTATCCCAGCCACTTCCAGAAGCACTTTGGAGAACATCTCAGCACAGTTTACTGAGAGATAAACTGCCTCTAATCAGAATTATGCATTCCTCTGATGGCATCTGCTGTACAGGATACTGACTGACCTGATTTCTAAAATCATCAAGAACAGCAACAAAAGCTTCTCTTTTTCTATTAGAAAACCCAAAACTAAAACAAAACAAAGCAATGGGAGTTTTTAAAAGCTGTAAAACTCAAGAAAGCAAAGATTTGTTCCTGGAACTAATTCCAGCATTCAGAAATTCATCTGATAAAACATTTCAAACATAGTTCTTCACTCCACAGCTCTTCTCCCATAACTCCTCACCATCGTCACCCTCCTTGTCCCTCTGTAGGAACAGAAGCACCCAGGGTAAGCCACAACCCCTCACTGTAGGGGAAGCAAATCTCAGTATCCTTCATGCTGCTGAGAAGCTTTGGGGTTTCATTCCTAATTACCCGTATATTCTAAAGGTCTTTCAGAGTACTTCAAAGAATCATAAGTGGTACATCAACTAAAACAAAAGGCACAACAAAACAAAAAACTTACAAGAAATAACAAATAAAGACAGATTTTTCTTTTTAGAAACAAAGGGTCTTTGAAGATTTGTTCTTACGGTGTTTCAAAAATGATGCTTAAGTGCACTTTTTGCCTTACTCTCAGAGTGTACAATAAAAAGGAAATGTAGAATTTGTATTTGCTATATGGGACTCTCACACAAATGATGAAGCCTGCACTGATCAAACCAATCTCTTGTAGTTACAAGTGTTACAGGCAACCTAATCCCATGGAAAACCTACTCCAGCAGCCTTGAGTCACTCCGTATTTCAGCTTGTCCCTACCAAATTCAAGATCTCCAATCAAATACCAGGCAGTACATAAAATTCTCTGCTTTTCTGGCGGTCAAAACTTTTACTTCCCTCTGGCACTTGTAGATGCAGAAAGAGCAATTGTTTAAGAAACACATTTTGGAAGTGTACAGCTCCAGGAACCAGAAAGTTATAAACCCTCCATCTGCAAATTTCTGTAAGGCCTACAATTATAAGGGTAACAGAGACATGGCAGTGTTGGGCTCCTCTGGACATTTAGGGATTCATTTTTATCAACCTGCACCAACCTGTGGGAGTGGCTTTGGTCACCTTGGGACAGGGACAAACCTGTTGGGTGCTGTGACCTCCACTGGCTCCACTCTGAGATCAGCTCCACGCTGTGCTCAATAGCAGGATTAAAACTGAGCCATCAACATTTCAGAAGCACTCAAGCTCCCCTTGAGATCTGAAAAACTCAAAAAAACAAGGAAACAAAGAAATTTGAGCATGTATGCTTATACACAAGCACGAATTATCAAAAAGCATCCAAATTTGCTGTATTGAAGTGTTTTACTCTAAACATTCTCATTTCTTTTCTAACTGGAATTCACAATAGACTGAGGGTGATAATCTCCAAGTTCATTTCTGTGTGCTTCTCTTTTGAAAGATTTTGTTTAAGGCTTAATTCCTTGAAATATGTAAACTTTGCATTTAATCAGAACAGCATCAGTTTCTACATCTCCTTTTCCAATCACTGCCACAATTACAGATCAGCAAACTCTACTCAGAAGGAGGTAGTAGCTTCTGATAATTTTCTGGTTTAAAGCTTCAGACTTAATGCAGAAAATTTAAAGAGAGTTTGTAGCCCTTTTATAGGAGCAGAAACTGTCAAGAATATTATTTCTAAGGCAGTGGAGGGAACAGTATATTTTAATTTTTATGCAGTCAAGTTTTCTTACTGAATTTTCTGTTGAAGTGAGTATATTTAGCTTGCAAAATATTGAAAAGTTTCTGCTCATCTCTTATTTGCAGTTTTTAACAGAAAAAAACTTCCAAATTTCACTTAAACTCAGAAATATTTTAAATATTTTAGCTATCAGAAACTATTTGGTGATGATATCCCTGGGCTACCTATGACATTTTGGAAAGCAAAATTATGCATTTTTTCAGAAGAGTCCAAGGAGATCCCGTGACTTCCTCGCTAGCACCTTGAAAAAACATGTACTTGTCAAGGATTAAAATACGATCTTACTCTGTAATTCTGCACTTAGCATATCATTAGTGAAGATTTCATTAAATAGGAAGGGGGGAAAAGAGCAGCAGGTATCATCCCCATGTTTTGATGTGACTGAATGTGGTCGGGTGTCAGGAAAAAAAAAAGACAGTATAAAAGCAATGTTTGTATTATTGTTATAATAAATAAAAAAATGCAGTAAAGCAACAAATGTACTGGTCGGGAACAAGAAGGCCCTTGTGTTTAACAGCAGACCATTTCATGGGTTTTATTCAGAATATCTTCATGTTCCACCAGCAGATCTGGGACATACATTAAGGTATCCAAAATTTTAGGTTATTAAAGGATATAATTGATGAAAAAAGAATGAACAATTAACTTTTGTGCCGCAGGTTTCCACCTGTATGAGGCTTGTTAATTGCTTAGAGAACCCATTACTTTGCACACCATCGAGTGAGATCATTCTCCAAGTCCTTACAAATTGCAAATAACATAATCAGATTTTTTGTGCCAACAGCACTTGACCCTGCTGGTCTCAATTCCTCAAAAATCTACTCATGGAATTTCCAATCAGAAAAAAGAAAAGCTGACAATCAAACCTTTGACACTCTGCTAATTCTTCAGACTTTTATCATCTAATTTCCATTACCTAAATTTGCACAGTCCATTGCTAATGTCCTTCTGGTTAATTGTCACGCTGGGCAGATCTTGAATAATTTGAATTCCTCAAAACTGCAGTTGTAACTTGTCATTGCACTTAAGTATCTAAAATCCCAAACCAGTCAAACATATTAGGGGTATCAGGAGTTGCAAACCCAGACCAATTCCCTTATGTGAAGACGGCATATTTTTCCTCTCAGTCCTGATGTATGGGGTGGATAGGAAAGGGCTTTACTCTTCAAGCAGCACTTCAGCATCGCAGAAAAACATCCCTGCTAGAAACATTCACCAGGTAAAGCTAAGTGTAGTGCTCTCAGATTCCCAGTCACTGAAATATTGGAGCTGAAACATGGCTTGCCAAGCTACACCAAATTCCCTGTAATTATCCCCTACTGCTCTGCTCCCTGAGCTCCATAATTCATCCAGAATTCAGCATGGGAAAACAGGGCATTAAACAAAGGTGTACGGAACAAAACTCTCTGATCTTTAAGAGCTAAGCCTAGACACTGAGGCACAAAGACATGACTGACAAGCTGGTTAGTGTTCTAAAGACCCAGAGAGGAAAATGGTTTCTTAGTCAAGACCTAAGTGACACTAGAAGAAAAGATTCCTCCTAAATCCTGTTATCCATGGAAAAATGAGAAGTATGTGACAGAGAGTTTTACTACACCCAAAGGGAGGAGTGTGCAACTAGAGCCACGTTGCAGTATTTGATGAACTCCTCCAAAGCAGTGAAGCTTCTGCACTACTTGTGGGGGGTCAGGAGAAAGAAAAGGCAGAAAAAAATTTCTCCTCCGCCTTGATTTCTCACCTAAGACTTCCATAATGCAAGTCTCATGCCCAAATTATACCTTGCTTCTCAAAAAGAGAGCCTTAAAATATTAACTTTTCAAACAAGTCAGGCATGCCAGTGATTTTGAGTCTTGTTTACGAGTCACATTTTGCTTCTCTCACAGCCATTATAATACGTAATGAACATTTTTCTTTCAATGTGTTTCTTCTAAAATCAAAAAAACTTTGATCGTTTCCTCTTTTTCTCTCAAAGCACCGGTTTGGGGACAAGAAAGATTGATTTACCAACATGTTCCTTCAGCAGCACTGTATTTTTTCACGCTCAACTATTTTGCCAGCCTTTGTTTTATGAGTTTTACATATATTTTAGTGAAAGAGGCAAGAAGAGATAATTATTTATATCTTACCATTTGTGGCTTCACCTTAGCAAATGGGCCTTGGGAAAAAGGTAGAAGTGATGTGCTGCAATGAATGTCAATAATGATTTCAGCTTTGTGACACATGCTCAGTATTTTCTATGAACAGAAAAGTTGTGATTTTGGGATACAACTGTCCAAAATCAGCTCAAGGCACACTAACGTGGACATGACACCCAAAATTTGCCAGAATCATGCTGACCCTTGGTTAATTTGGGATAGAGACACCAGTGATTAAACTGTCACGTAATTCCACAAAATACTCCTCACTGGAAATTTTTGTAATTTGTGACAGGAGGAAAGTTGGAGTCTGAGTAGAGAGAGACAGCACAAAAAACAGTGTAAATGTTTAGACTGAAATTATTCCTGTCTGGACAGACCTGTTTAAGCATCCATTTCCAGTGCTGCTTCACTTTACATCACATCATCCTGTGTTTTTCATCACAAAAATTTTACTGCAAGGCACGTATCAAGTTAGAAGCCTTGAAAAATCACTTCTGCTTTAAATTCATGTGTCTTCTACCAGGATGCAAGCAAGAAAAGAGACTATTTAATTGCCTATGACATCTTCTTGTGGCATTTCTGGCTCAGTTACCTGCTACACTCTTCTTTAATGAAGACATAAACCAGAGACTGCAGCATTTTGTAGAAAAGCTGAAGTCCAAGAGGTCCTGTTTTAATTTCTGCGTTATTATCTATTATGCTCACAGTGTTTCTGTTACGAGCATCACTGGCATAAAGCCAAGCTATGGAAGGAGGAACTCAGCCTTACAAATGTCAGAAAAGAGACAACTCACTTTGCCGTGAAAACAGCTGGTTGGTTATTGAAAAGCTACAGCAAAGCGTCCGAGGATCCGAAAAGAAAATAATGAGCAAATTAAATAACAATTAAATAATAAGAAATAAAATATAAAAGCGGGTTCGCGGAGATTGGACACCCGGGCCACCGCACAGCTGCCCAAGGCGGGAGCTGTACGGTGCTGAGAGGATTTCGGTGTTTTGAAATCCTAGGAAAAAGGATAAATGTCTCTAAGATAGAGATCTGAGGCCGAGCTCAGCGCCGGGCTTCACCGACCACTGACGGCTGGCAAGAGCCAAGAGCCAGCACAAGGAGCCAAAGGCACAAAGCGCCAAGGGCAAAAAGCGGCTGTCTGGGGTGTGTGGCTCCTTCTATGGGCCAGGGTCTTCTCAACCGCCCGCCCTGTCCGGCCCCCGTGGCCCCAGCGGGTTGGTGTTCGCTGGGATGAGGTCGGGCCTTCCCACCAGTCGGCTCGGGCTGCCAGGGGAAGGCGGGCTGATGTCATCGCCTCTGAGCAAAGGGCGGGAAGGCTCCGCATCAGTATTCTGCGTTGCCATGGGGGCGAGTTACGGGGGCGGCATTTTTGGTAAGTGGCCGTTCGGGAGCCTGGTGGAGCTGGCTTGGATCTCTAACTTAAGGAACTCAGAACTTTAATAGAACTTGAATCAAACCCCTTTAAAACGAGTTAAAATGTGCACAGAACAACATTACAAACTGGAATCATAAGGCTTTAACAGTCGTAACAGTGAATACTTGTGGGAAAGGAGGCTACTTCTTGGGGATGCCTGGGATAGACTTGCTCTGGTGAAGTAGCCTTTAATAATCTTAATTATAATTAACTGGAACTTTAACAATTAACATTAAACGCTTAACTTTACATTAAATTGATAAACAATTAACTGGGTAAAGGGTGTCACAGATGGGTAAATAGTCCAGCAAAAGACCAACTACAATTTTTCATTTATGACACAAAGGAGGGATGTTTACGTGCGTCAAGTATTTCTCTCATGTATCTGAGCATCTCCTGTAATTAAGACATTTATGCTAAGAGTGTTAATGAGATACAGATAGTTCATCCCCAGATGAGTGGTGCTCAAGACACCTAATGGTTTGTTGAAGGTCAAATGTGTTAGTTGTGCTAGAGTACAAAATCCTCACACCCTCAGCCTCCCAAGAGCACATCTTAACCATGGCTATGCTGGGACAGAGGGAGAAAATCACCAAAGACATGTCCTGGTCTTTCCCTCCAGGAAAATCAACACCTTCCCACCAAAGAACCACCAACTGAAGGGATGTCATACAAAATCAATCTCAAGCCACTTAAACTACATCGGGTTTTGTTTGTTTGTTTGTTGTTCACAGTTAATAGCACTTGCCAGTGACATTCTATTTTTCTTGTTTTAAACTTCTTTGGGTTTATGGACTGCTTGCTAATACTCTTACCCATATATGATGTACATGAAGGTGATAGGACGAAACTTCTGTGACCATCTGCTGTTGCTGGCAATGAGGGAATGAGGGCACCTGCAATGAGGGTATCTCAGCACTGCTCTTTTGGCCACTGAACCGCACTGATGCTCCCTTATACTGGCAGGAATTTTGAGCCTTCAGCCCCGGGAATATGCTTCATTTTTTGTTGTCACTGAATATTCTCCTCAGAGAGAATATTTCAGGGAATGTTTTATTTGCTGTATCTCAGACAGCAGGGAGATCAGGCATGAATTTAGAGAAACTAACTCTGTAACCTTGGATCCAGGCGCTATTCCTCCCCATCCTCAGCAAATGCAGCAGCTGAGACTCCAGCATGCCAAGGGAGAGTCCCTGCCAAATAGAGAGCTAGTAGCTTATGACTGACCTATGCATTTGGAGAAACCTCCCTCACTGAGAGTCCTTTGTCCAACAACACACTATTTATCTTCATGTCTTGAGCAGTTTGGCAAACATCCTTTTGTGCAGCGTTGTCATCCAGAAGTACCAGTGTTTGACTTAGAGATGCAGTGGAGAACCCCTTCCACAGATCAGAATGCTAAAGAGGAGGGATCCTGCCTCCCACACCTCAACAGCTGACACCCAAGTAGTCCTTAAATGCTGAAAACAAACTCCAGACTTCTACAGATCCATGAGAGGCTAAATTAACTTGATGGGATCACTGTACACGGCATGAAATAAAGCACATGTTTAATTCCTCTGGCTTCAGTGCTATTTTAATATTCTTGTTCAGTTGCCAATAGACCTGAATTATGATTACATTACAGAACAGATGCTAGAATGTCCCCTCAGAGCATAATGAGCCACAGGTCAAGAGACAGACACATTTTCCTAAGCATCCCAGTCTGACTGGCATTGTCATCGAGCCTACGAGATGGCTCAAATATCCTTCCCCCCTTACAAAGCAGATCAGTGCATTAGTGCGAGTAAATGTCAGCCAAAGGCAATAAACTCTTTCCTCAGTTTGAAGGAATATCAAACACATTGTAAGATTCAGTGTTAAGGAAAGCTATATTTATTTATATCTTGATCAGGTAGTCGTCAAATACACTGAATGAGTCCTCTAAGAAATCACTAAAACTAGAGGAATTAAACCAATCATGGGTCATGCTACAGTACCAAAAAGATAACACTACTAGTTTAAGGTAGTATCTCTCTGAGACCACCTATAACCAAAAGGAAATGGTATGTTTACCTTGCAAACAAAGACAAAAAAATAGCTTAGCAAATTATGTTAAGACTTAAACAGAGATTGTAGGAGCATTTGTCTTCAGTATGTCCAAATATATTCTGAGGAATGTGAGCTTCAGTTTTCTGTTCCTAAATAATTAGCCAGAAAGACTTTTTTTTTTTTTAAGAAATGGAAACAAATGTGAGAATTTAAACCTGTGTTGATTTTGACTCCAAATAAGACTGCTGTGGGTATTACACAGAACATGGAGAAAGTTGCACCATAAGTGGCTTTAAAAGATCCAACTTCCAGAGGGAAGAAGTGCAATTTGAGCAGTTTATGTGACCAGTTACAGAATTTGATCACGCAGGAATTATACTCATTTAGACTCCAAAAGCATATTTTTGCTGTAATCAGCTATTGCAGTTCCCTGAGAGTCTTATCACACAATCTGTGTTTCTTTAAACTTGCTTTATGTCCCTGGCTCACATGTCTTTAGCAGTTTCACTTAACAGCAACAGAACTGGTTTATTCACAGGGAAAAAAGTCATCATACTCCCAAACCAACCACCAGCCTAACTATCAAAATTCTGGTTACAGCTGGGTATTACCACACCATTTTTGTGCACACCCATGTATTTTTCCAGGCTACCAAGCATTACTAGCTTGCTGCCCTGATCATTTACCTTCCCAAAACTGCAGATGGCTGCAGAGACAGTCAGGTTTCCTCCAGAGGGCTGCTGGACCAACCATCTGCTGCTGCAGTCAGAAAGGACTGCAAACCAGCTCCCCTATAGGAATCCAGCACGGAACATCAGATGCCACCACTCAGAACTGCTCAGAGGGCATGGTCAATGTATCATCATCACCAGCTGGGAACGCAGGAGCAGTGAGGAATTTCACCAAATATTATCAGAGTCAGAGGAAGGGTCATGGCGCCCCACAGGAAGATCTGATGTGACCCAGAGCAAAACTCAACCCTAAGTCATGCAGCAGTTCTCAATTACAAAGGCTTTTCATCTTCCCAGAAGCATTTTGTTGATGCTCACTGCTGGCAATACCACGACTCTGGGCTAGACAATGCTTTACTTTGTAGGAAACAGAACTCCTACATCTAAAAACCTCAGATGTGGAAAAGAATCCAACTCAATGAAGAATTTGACCCTCAATTCTCAAGCAGACTATTCTGAGTTTTGAATTAATTTCTTTGCCTATGCTGTGCTCAGCTCAGCTCTAATGAAAGTTAAAAAAAAAAAAAAAGAAAAAGAA
>VZTI01006021.1:126014-144982 GCA_013397865.1 Struthidea cinerea
TTGCCCATGCTGGTGCCAACCCAACTCTAAAGAAAGTAAAAAAAAAAAAAAAAGTAAAAGAAGAGTATTTTGGCCAACTCCTGTGACCTATGGTGGGAAAAAAAGCAGATATGCCACCAGGAGTTGACACTCTCTCTACTGTAGAAGTCGTTGCACAGGATGTGTACGACATATCATAGTAACGGGAGCTGGAAAGGATTTTAACCAGCAAGTGTTTTGATTTCATAGCTCCCTTTTCCTCTAACTAGCAGAGCAGATGTGTTTTTTGCTTACAGATTAACATTAATCCTTTAATGAGAAGAGGGATCTCATGCAAGGTGGAGAGTTTCTGAGTAAAATCTACTTATCCCCTGTAACCAGGCCAAGCATCTCCAGTCCCGCCACCACAGGAGGAGATTTCTGCATCTGTTCCTACTTCATTTTGTTAGGCTTGCCTGATGTCAGCAGGTACAATAGGAGTTGCAGACACTACCAGTAAGCACTTACAGTGAAATATTCAGTGCCATGCTGCTCCAAGGCTGGTAACAGTGCCAGGCATTCTAACAAGCATCTAATTTCCCCTGAGCTCCCACAAAAGCAGCAGCATGTTTACAATCAACACCATGAAACATCAAAACTTAAGTCATACATGGCAGTAAAGGATGAAAGTTTCATTTTATTTTGTATCAGTGAGAATGAGCACATATAATGGGGTGGAGAGAGAAAATTCCTCACATCCTTCTGTACTCATACACATTTTAGGCAAATTCTTCTCATCCCTGAAGGAGCACAAGTATATAATGCAAAGATCCCCAAAAGGAGGAGAAAAGGCAGGTTTATCTCCAAGCATCCCTGAAATACTACTACTTGTAGTGAAATTTTGTGTTACAATTTTGCCAGAAACTGTTCAGAGCTCCCAGGACACTCACAACTGTTTCTCTCTCCTTTTGACTGCAGTGAGTGTAGGGCTCTTGGCTGCCCACAGGCTTAACCTTCAGCTCTTGAGGTTTTACAGTATAACTAAGGGCAGGTTTTGGATTTCAATTGCTTTTACATTTCCAGAAACAAATTCTGGCATGGAAAAACTTCATTTCAACGTGATGCTTCACACATCTTGTCATGGGCTCTGTTGCAATGTCTTGTAAATAACAGTGTGTGACAGGAACTAAACTGCAGTGTTTTGACTGACACACGTCACATACTTTCTATATAAACATCTTTTTCCAGTGATTTTCAAGGATTGTGATTGTATCCTGAAATGCAAGTGGTATTTTTCTTCCTGTCCCCATTAGATACTTCCTTGACACTCAGTGCTATTGTTTCCTTCCAACACCAGAGCGAAAGGCAGGAAAATTTCTTCACCAAAAGGATTTTCAAGCCCTGGCACCAGCTGCCCAGGGCAGTGGTAGAGCGACCATCCCTGGAGGGATTTAAAGATGTGTAAATGTGGCACTTAGGAATGTGTTTTAGTGGTGGACTTGGCACTGTTGGGTTAGTGCTTGGACTTGATGGTCTTAGAGGTCTTTGCCAATCTGATTCTATTCCAACCCAGTTCTGTGGTTCAAAATTCTCTACAAACTGAATTTTCAAATTGTTGAAGAATCACGTAGGAAAGGAAAACTGAAAAGGAGTAGCCTCACCTGATGGAGTTGTAAACCTGACAGACTCAAGTAGAAGAACCAAGGGCTACAGGGCTCAGTAAATAATATCCTACTGGAAATGCAAATTTCCCAAGACAAATGCATCCCATCCTGCTTTCAAACAACAGGTGGCTGGACAGGACAACCCAGGGTCTGGCAGTCAAGACCCTCATCTCCAAGGATGTTCAGACAAGTCCCTGACAAGCAGACAAATAGTTGGGTAATTTTTATTTTTTTTCTCCCCTCAGGAGCCAGAATCTCCTACGGATCCTTAAAAGTTCCTGCCCTTAAGAATGAGAATCATCCAGGACAAGCCAGGTGACACTTTCAGTGCCATCCTTGGCACTGAGCAGGGCTGGTGCAGAGAAGGAGCTGAGACAATGTGCAGATCAACCACACCACTGCTGCAGAACCTGAGATAACAGACTCATTCTCCAAAGCAGCAGGAGCTCTGATTTAGAATTTTCAGCTCATGCTGACCTTAGAAAGGACACACTTGGCCAGTACTGGCAGAAATTAGGTATTTAGGACCAAGGAACGTGGGGCTGCTCAGACTGCTGTGATGTGCCCAGGGCTTTCTCCTGAGAGGATATGCCAGAGAAGATGGTAATGAAGAGGTAGAGAAACTCTCCTGTTGCTTAAAACACTCCCTTTTCCCCCAAGCCAGGTTTCCATTTGTCACTCATTTGGTCACTTCCCACAAGCTGTCCTACAACAACCCAGGGAGGCAGAGAGGACCCTGCTGGGAACCTGGATGCACTGATTTACAGCTCCCTTCACACTGCAACTGAGTGGATTTGGGAGCACAGCAAGAAAAGACAGATCCACCCTTGCTCAGTGGCACCTCACAGGAAACCTTGGCAAGGCGTCAGGAGCGGGGATGAGACACAGGGCCAAGGACATGTGATGCCAATGGCCAAAGCAGAGCCACATGCAAATGTAGAAACTGAAAAAAGGAACTGGTATTTTCATTTTCTCCTGATGCCATGTGCCTGCAGTGGTGGACATCTCATTGTGACATCACCTACTCGTGGATGGTGACACTCACTGAGTGGCAGATTGTGACATCTCCAGGGGAATTATTGTGACATATCACTGCTTATATCTGGATGTCAGCAGAGCCTGGGCCAGTCTGGCTTGAGACAAAAATGGCCACCAAGAGAGATGCCAACTGCCCCATCTGCCAGGACTCTTGGAAGGATGTGGCTTCTGCTCTGCCCTGTCGCCACCGCTTCTGCCTGGGCTGCATCCTGCGCTGGGCACACAGAAATCCCTCGTGCCCTCTCTGCAGGACACCAATAGAGACTGTCAGGTTTTCTGAGCAGGGTGAATGGGACTATGTACAGCTGGTCATCACCTCCCCTGCAGAGTCACCAGAAGCCCACAGCCAGGCAGGGAGAACTCCTGATCATCTGGATGAAAACAGCGTCCATGGCCCTGAGGTGTCCCCTGCACTGTCCCCAGCCGAGCAGGGGGCTGCAGGGCCAGAGCCCGTGGGTGGCCTCCTGCCTGACGTGTGGGCAAGACTGTTCCAACAACAGCAGAGTCTCCTGGACCCTGTGCGGCCCTGGCTGCACCAGAAGCTGGAGTGAATATACCGGGGCCGGTGGTGGCTGGTTGAGGCCACAGAGAGCTGCATCCTGCGCTACACCTCTGCATCTGTGGTCTGGATGCAGAGGGCTTGGCCCAGAGACTGCTGGTCTTCCTTGACAGGCACACAGCACCACTGGTCCATGGCCTCGTCGAGGTTGTTGCAGCCCGGTGCAGTAAGGAAGCCCAGAGGCTTCTGCATCCCCACACTGCAGAGAGCACCAGCAGATCCAAGTCCAGCAGTTTCAGCTCCAGCAGCTCCCAGGAGAGCACTCCCACCAGTGGCTCCAATGTGGAGGAAGAAGCTGGTACCTCAGAGGTCACTCACCATGGGGGTCCCAGCCACTCCCCACCTGGGCCCAACCCTGCAAAGTGGGACCATCCCCAGAAGGAGCCGGAGCAGCTGGAGCAGGCAGCAGTGGCAGGTCCCTCTGCCCAGGGCAGCAGCTGCAGCCTCTCTGCTCCAAGTCAGGGCAGGAGCCGCTTGCCTGGCATGGGCCGGTGTGCTCACAAGAGGAAGGCCCCCAGGCCTCTGAATTCTCCCCAGCCCGGCAAGAGGCCATGATGGGACTGACTTGACCCCTGCAGCCCTAAGGGAACCTTGTCATCATTTCTGATTAAATGAAGACATTTCATCTCTCTCTTCATTTCCCATTATTTCCCATTTCCAATTTCCTATCCAAGGCCAATGCAGTCTATAATGACTTTGGGAAGTGACATTACCTTTTCAGGTCTGGCTTCCAGAAGGTGTTCGTGAGGTCTCCAGTTAGGTCAGTCCCACATAGCCAGGGGTCTGAATAAATCTATACATGTCAGAGTCCCTCAGTAACTCAGAGGTGACATCCTTAAATGCGAACATGGTTGAAAGTCTTGCTTCATATATGATTTGGCTTGTGAAAGCAAAGTCTGAATCAAGAACCAAAAAAACTATGGAGAAATAGGATTCCATTAAAGTTCTTAGTTCTTGCAATTTTATAAGCTAATTTGAAATAGATTGTTCAAGTCTGTAAGGACCTAAACCAAACCCAGTAGCTGTTAGGCAGCAGTGCCTTTACTCCACAAAGACTCTGCTGTGAATGTGAGGTCAAGGGCAAATAGTCTTATGATGGTTGACTCATTTGTTCTGCTCCAATCAGCCCAAAAGGTGTTTTTCAATGATCTCCAGGGCCAGGAGGCCAATATCTGACAGACAAGATAAAAGTAAAGATTTAATAAAAATGATGACCAGAAGCTTACTATTATTTTTGACACTAGAAGTTACTTAAAGTTGCAATGGCAACCCAACTTATCTCACACAGAACAGTGCACGCTACACACAACTGGACAGAATCCACTTGAAATAATACATTATCTACTGTATTAGTAACAAGTGACAATGTGCCCCATCCCCACAGCAGCACTGCAGTTGTTAAAATAAAGTAACCTTTTAATCCCTAATGCTGTGGCTGACCATTTTGTTATATTACACTGTAATTATTGCACAGCAAGTTGTTCACTCAGGTGGAATAATGGACAAGGATGAGTAGTGTTTTAATCTTTCTTCTTTCCTCATCTCAGAGTCTTTGTGCACATTTCCTCCCACCCTCCTTCTCTCCTTTGTCATGCACAGGTGTGTTTTCAGGTCCTGGAAACCTTTATTTTAATGTTTAACTTTGCAGATACCAGTTGCTTACTTTTGTTGCCCCAGACAGGCACAGGATACCACAACAGAAGATGGAAAAAAGTCACAGTGGAAAGCCTAGAGCTAAAGCAGCTTGTGCATAAAGGGAACTGCACACACAGGAAGGAAGACTTCTATTTTATCTTGAAACCAGTGGGAACTACGGTTCGAAATGTGACTTTTGACCTGGAAGTCTCTGGAGTCAAGACTCCAGGATACCTGATTTTAATTTTAAGGAATTCATTCACGGCATGGATCTACCCTGGAGCTGTTGGTCCTAAAAGTACGTGGTGCCTTGGAGCAGTGTTTCAGGGGTCTAGATCCCCAGACTCTCAGTTTCCCCATCTGTCAGCCCCCAATGACTTCAAGTGACAGTGAGACTCCAGTTTCTTTGTTCTTTGCTTTTGAAAAATCTCATGAGCTTCAGTTCTTGCTGGAGCTGTCTTTTGGTTTCAAAAGGCAGGCCATGGGAAAAATCAGGGGCCAGCAGTACTGACCAGCATCATGGCTTGAATAGCACATGTCTTCTCAAAGTTATTTTCACCCATTTTCAGTTCTTTTCCTCAGCAAAATTTAATTCTTAGAATTTTTTTAATATATGGAGGCTTCACACAATTTTTAAAACAACCCTGCTGATTTTTTCTTTAAATAAAAAAAATCCTACCTGACTGAAGTCATGTGTGACCTACAAACCATTGGATGAAGGAAAAAATCAGGATACCAGCCCTTTGTGCTTGTTTTGCTCTTCAGTTTGTTGCTCTCTATCTGCTGTTTCTCTCCTTTGGAGGCAGGCTAATGAATGACACGATTTAGTAAATATTTGGTCTGACACAGTAAAACCGTTCTTATTTGTTTGCATTTCCTCCTGGATCCGTGGGATTAACTGTCCCAGAGAAGTCTTCTGTTGCAGGTGTCCATTCCTATTGACTCTTCTTTAGGCTTGCCATTTAGGGACAGGCAGTCCTCTAAGTGCAACACCTTACCAAGACTCAGGACCTTAGCTGAAAGTACAAGAACAAAATCTACAAGAGCACAGACTTTTAGGTAATGAAATGCTTCCCAGTTTCTCGGCATCCCAAATGAAAGTGTTTTCTGCAAGACCTACAATAGCTAGAAGAGAACTTCTCCTTTTGTGAGAAAGAGCTCCCAAAGATAAGAAAAACTGAACAAAAGGAAAACATAAAAGCAAATATCTCTGTGTTATAGAGGTTTAAGAAATGACTCATAAAGCCTTCAGACAAACTTTGTAACACTGACTAAAGCCCCATTCCAGCTGTAAACTCACTGAGAGCCAGTGCTAGGGTCCCATCATCTGTCAAACTGTGGGCAGCTTGCAAACCATTTAGATAAATGGCTTCCATCCTTGAAACATTTAAAGAAAACCAAGCAATCCCTTTAGGCCAGATGAACTTTTGGCAGAAATTAGCAAACATAATTAATCTAGCTGTATGCTGGATGCATGACTTGTGCGATATCAAACAGACCATTAAAGGTGTTCAGAGCACATGGGCTCTTAGCCACAAATCACCTGAGACTATAAAGGAAGATTTGGTGAACACTGGCGTAAGTGAGAAACAACAACACAACCATCTTTGTGATGACAGTTCTTGAGGCAGATTCTAACTTAAAAGACAGTTTTTTTTCCATGTCCATTTTTTGGTCCATTCCTCTTGGATTTTGGCTCAGATTTCACTGACTATACCCCAGGCTCAATGCCAGCATCCAGAGATAACTCTGCTATAGCCTTCTCCTTAAAAGCTTGTAGCAAGCACCACTCCTTGTCATCATAGCAATTCCCATCTGTCTTCTCTCTTCAGCCATTTGGCCTCAGGATCTCTGCAACAATCCCATCAAGCTCTGCAGAGAAGAGAGCAACAGGGTATTCATCCCCAAAGTTCTCTGTCACTCACTGGACCAGCTTACTGTGAGTGACCAGTGCACCTCTAAAATGGAGGGAGGTGCAGTGGAGACAGACAAGGGACATATGCTCACGAAGCTCAGGGAATATTTCAGCGTGTGATCCTCTTCCTAACTTCTGGGAAAAGGATGCACTTGTGTTCATAAGCATCACAGAAGCACAGGAGACAAATTTCGTATTTAGTTGGAAATTAAGTGAAGGAAGACCACATGGAAAGTTCTTACAAAAAAATTACCTGCTTTGCTCCTCTACAAATCTTAAATATTTCTCTGCAAAGATTCCCCACAGCACACCCTCTGTTCCTTTTGACTGGTTGCTTTCAAGAATTGCCCCAGAAGGATGACACTGCCCATCCTCTTTTAGCTGCTCAGATCACGTCTGTTGTTCCTTGCCCATGACTTCCTTGCCTTACCGTAACATTCCCAAGGAAACCTGTGGATTTTGGAGGTGATGATGTTAATCCAACCTATAAATAATACAGACTCGCAAAGAACACACTGGACCATAATATTTGCACATTATTTGGTCTAAATGATCTTGCTCTGATTTCTAGAGGGTCATTTTGTAATTTAATGGTTCAGCTGAATTCCTTGTCCTGAAAGATTAAGTTTCTCATCATTTCATTCAATAAAGATGAAGCCGTTCCAGACCTTCTCAAGATGAAATCAGCCATGAGAATACTGCATATGTGTGTGGATTTTCTGAAGTGATTACTTTTCTTGTCTAATCCTACAGAAAAATATCCTGCTGAAAAACAATCGCTGTAATTTAACCGAAAGGCTGCTAAGTAAAATTTATTCCAAAATACAAGTTTAATAAAATGATATGTAAAGCAAAACATGAATATTGACAAAGAGTCTTTACAATGCTATTCTACACATTTTGTGTTGATGGCAGAAATTCCTATGGTCTTTTTTTTCAGTCTCACAATTACAAAGAATGTTATAAAGCAAATTGCAACTGAGTATTTTCAGCTCCTGCAAAAACATTAAGCAAAACAGCAGAAATGGTTGCATTTGAGCTGCATTTCCAAAGCCAGGGTTTTACTTTAACGCTTGAGGTCAGAGAAGGGAGAAGGAGAGGATGCGTTTGTTGAACATAAAGCCGTAACGGAAGTGTGCAAATTCATTTTGTTCCTCCCCCAGATGGATATTCTCATATTTGAAACATGATTGAAAATTGAAGCCAAATTTCAAATGAATTTATTACAATCAGCTGTGTTAAACCATTATAAAGAGCATTATTGGTCTGGCTTATGAAGTATCTGAATGAATGATAAGCAGAAAATCTGCACATTTAAAATGATACTTTCTCGAATAAGTCAGATTTTCCAGAGGATTCAGAAAGCTGGTTTAGCTTTGGTTTGTTGAGTGGAGGTTTCTGTGCCTAAAAGAAGCCAAAATACCTCACACCTTTGCTTACTTAGCTCAAGGCAAACAGGTTCTGAGGGGTCACTTGGCTGCTACTGAAGACACAGATCGTGGATTCTGAGCATTTCCAAAAAGTGCTTGCTTTATTTTCAGACACATGAGAGAAAATTTTTAATCAAAGAAAAAATTAAATCAATTGAATTCAGACATTGCTTTGCACTCCGTTAAGCCGCAAAATTACACTCTACCCTTCTCATTAGTACAAACAGAGAAACACTGACAGCCTTGGTCTGGAGAAAAAGGAAAACTGTCAGTACCAGTCACCTCATCATGATGAGAGCAGTCAGTGCTGGCAGAGCTGCTGCGCACGTAAGTCTCCAGCCATCACATTGACTTATTGTACTCACACTAAGGGAAAAATGCAAAATAAACCCAGTATTTACCTCCAAATGAGACACTGTGAATTTAAATCTCCTTACTTGTCTGTCATCCAGGCATTTATGCCAAAAGGAAATGTAACATGAATCCCACAGAAGACTCCTTTTCACCCTAATAACACTGTTACTTTACTGGTCATTTAAAATAAATGGTATATTTTAAATATCTGTGCCTCTGAGCTCTGAACTTTGGATTTATATCTACATTTCCTCCATAAATCCAACTGCCATTTTACATTTGTAATTCTGTCCTCAGGAAGCAAGAGTGAGTAAAGCAAAGGGGTGAAAAATGCAGCTTAAAGGTAACGCTCTAAAAGAGTATGTCTGTTTAATTTGTACAGAATTAATTTGTAATTTAATTTACAATTACTTAAATTAATTTGGAATTTAATATGTAAGAAAAATTTGCACATTTCACAACACACCTTTGTGATGGAAAATGGTCTCTTAAGTCTGCATTAATTATGTAACAGATGATGTTAGGTGACACTAGAGCACTCATTCAAATCCCTGATATAAAAACTCTACTGTTAAAAATGAAATAATCCAGGCAGGTTCCAAGACCATCCTCACAGTGCTAACATGAGCAGGACGCTTGGACAGCCCGCCCACCCCTGAAGGGTGCCAGAAGCCAAGCTCAGATCCTGGCCAATGACTGGTTTCTTTCTGCTCTGTTTTCATGGATGATTTCCCTGCAAACTGAGAAGGATAGAAAGCCCTGCACTGCTCTCTGGTTGGCAGCAGCCGTATGACCTGGGCGACCAGGAGGCTCCAGCCACTGCGTGCTGCTGCTCAAAACTGCTTCAGGCACCATCCCAGCGACACTGAAAATGTGTTCTGGGTATCTGCACAAGGAAAGACTGATCCCACAGGGACAGGCTCCAGGGCTGTGAGCCAGGCAAGGAGAACAAAACTAACAGGTGACATGGAAATTGAGGTGATTTCAAGCAGAAAAGCTAGACAAAACTACATTTAAGTTCATGTTTTAACACAACAGACTGAAAAGATATTCTGAAAGATAACATCAGTTGTTAAATCTTTGAGATAGGAGGTGGAAGTAAAAGGACAGATCATGTCAGTATCATCTGGATCACTGCTCACATGGATTTACTTTCACAATTAAACAATCCATACTATATTGATTTCAGGAAGCCTCGCTCACATACAGAGTCCAAACTGTAACATGCTGTAAGGTGCTTGATCCTGTGCTGTTTATTAAAGAACACCATCTGTCAGAAAAGAGGCAACTCTCGTTTTCTTAGAAAAACAAAAATATTTATTGATTACAGAAAAGGAGAGAAAATAATTAAAAATAAAATCCGGGTCTGCAGTGATTGGAAACCACTGGTGCCGAACCGGCTTGTGCCCAGAGTGAGGGAACCCTCAGCACTGAGGTGGTTCCAGCTAACCTGGAGCCCAAGATCTTAAGAAAATCTCTGAGTAGAGACAGAGACCTGTAGCTCACTGCCGGGCCGCACCAGCACCTAACCTGAGGTGAAAATGGCACCTCCTCGTTGCTGACTGAGCCTTTTATAGAGTCTGGGTTCCGCCCCTGACCGCCCCTTATCCAGCCCCCACGGTCCTGGTTCATTGGCGTTAGTTTCAGGTGAGGCAATGCCCATCTGCCAATGGCTCGCTTGCTGCTAGGGGACAGCTACTGGTGTTGTCACTCAACCGAAAGGCGGGAAGGGCCCTCATTAAAATTCTGGGTTACCATGGAGCCCAGTTGCAGGGTGGCAGTGAGGAACTAAAAATAGTAATTGTCAGTTATGGGGGGCAGGTTTGCTTTAAAACTCACTTGAAAATCCTGAGGGATTAAATTTTTGCTGGCAACATTAAACTAGATTATGCACACAATTTACAAGATTAAAGGACATAAGTGGACGTGAACATGGAACAAGGTAAATAAAAGTGTGTAAAGACACATGCACAGAAAAATGTAGGACTGTTAACAATGGAGAAAATGGAGAACAAGGGGAGAACAAGGGGAGAACAAGGGGAGAACAAGGGAGCAAACTTGTAGGTTCTCCAACATTTTAGATTTCAACAATATACTGCTTAACCATTTTCAGTTAATTAACAAAGACTATTTAAAAGCACTTTTAATTAACTTTAGAACTTAATAACTCGTGAATGACAGGTTTGAATATGCAAAAGCCAGTTATTGAGGTTCATATATAACACCATCCATTGCTTAGTCACATTTTCCTGTCCATGAATCCAGAGGCAAGTATGATGCACCACACAGTGAGAAGCAAATTACATGTTAGAAAGGTCTGGAAGGGCAAAAGCTAGAGGCAGAAATGCCAACTAATTTTGACATCTAGACTACAATCACTTCCAAAGGAGACCAAAGGAAAAACACTCATTAAACTGCCACTCACAAACTAGAGGTTAAACTGAAGAAGTCTGAGGGACTCAGTTTTGGTTGGTAATTCCTGGCTTCGAAAGGGGCAAGTTCAAAATTCAGGCTGCACTGCTGTACCTCAAACTGGGTAACCTAATACTGGGATGTGTCCAAGTAACTATTACTTGTGAAAATTCTGCTCATAAAAGTATTGGGCATGTCTTGGGATGCCAATGCAAGCCTATTTCCTATGCACATGCTCTCCCCAGAAGGGGAGACTCCTGGGTGGAGTGCAATCCATTGCCTTGAGAGGGATTTCTTTTCATTCTTTCAAATGAGCTTTTTATTAATACTTTTCTTTGTAGTACTTTGTACATTTCAGTGCAGTTCAGTTTGCAAGTTGGTGAAGAGATTCAATCTCTTTCTGCCTTTAAAAATTTGAGGTGGCATTTTAGTAAACACCAACTGAGTGAAAGATTCTGCTGTTGTTTGTGTTCTTGCAAGTCTGGTGTAATTCCATAAAAGTGTTTTTGATGCAACCCAGCATCTAGCTCATGGTTGAATTTAATCAATGGCAGTGACCCTACTAAGCTGAAACTTAATAATATGAAGTCTTGGGAGAGAATAAAAATTACAATATGCAGAATATAAAGAAGTCAACATTACTTGCTAGTTCCACAGGGGTTTTTTTTCAGCTGCCTGAGCTGCAGTTGGTTGTAGCACCTTCCTCTCTGCTACATCATGACAGGTATCAGCAGACCAAAGAGCAGATGAGAAGTTTTGCTCCACTCCCCTTTGTTTGTACAGAGACTGTTTCAAAAATTCTTTTGTCAAGATCTGGGCCAGAATACTCTTGTATCAGATAAATGACAGCAGTGCTCCTAAGGAAGTTTATTGGCTTTCTGAGAACCCGAAGTTAAAGCTTGTATGGTTGCAATACAAACTATGAAGAGTCATTCTTTAGCAGAGAGGCCTCACAATAATAAAATAAAATTCTCCTCACTATTACAGTCACAGTCAGAAATAGAAGTCATGAATTCTCTGGGTTTTTTCTCCCAAAACCTTTTAGCAAAACACTGACCAATTCACATAAAAAATTAAGAGTATCTAATATTTCAAAAATCAACAACCTAAGTAAGATTAACAGAGTTTTGATTTGGACAATTAACTTCTTTTGCAGCTGAATTAGACGTCACAGGTTTGATTAGAACAGTGAAGCTCCAGAAAAGGCAAGGTGTCTTGGTTTAAAAGACAGGTGTCTGTGAAGGAAGGCAGGAGCCTCCCCTGAAATGGAAAATGTAACCCCCTTCCCTCCGAATTATTGTAATTTTTAAATTAAGGGATTTTCAGGCAAAGATATGAGGGGGTAGGAATAACAGTTCTTTACTAATATATATATATATGTATAACAAGACAAAAAACCAACAGTAACTCTGGCAGTAACAGCAAACAGAACCACAAACCCAGTGCCAGCCTCTCTCGGCTGTCGGGCCCTTTCCCCGTGGGTGCAGTTCCGCTCACAGCCGGCAGGGGCGCTGGCGGCTCCCGGCGAGCGGGGCGGGTGCGATGGTTCCCCCGCGGCTGCAGGGGGCGCTCCGGAGCACGTGGCACGGAGAGCACGTGGCAATGGCGGNAAAAAAAAAAAATTCCCCAGAAGGTGAATTCCCAAAACCCCAACACAAGGTTCAGCTGCCTTGAGTATCCTTTACCAACAGATCATGTCAGAAATTCAGACATCCTTCCCTGGCTAACTGTGAAATTAATATTGTATTGCACATCTTGTAGAAGGTGTGTGCCCAGTGAAATGACTGAGGTGCTGTAAGGCATCTGTTCTCCTGCTCTATGTTCATATCTGTGACCCTCCTTCTCTGGTCATCTCCACAGATGAAATAATGAACAGCATGGTTTGAGCTCTGCCAGAGTGTGGAAAGTCTCACCTGATCCACAGTATATGGGGAGAGAGGCACGAGGAGTGCCAGCTCCAAGGCTCTCTCTGAAGGGCGTGTTACGTGTGTGCAGACCTGTCCCAAGTCCTGCCCTGTAGGGGGATGACAACCTCTCCCCATGGCTGAGTGAGGACAAAGCAGAACTTCAGAGGAAGCCCCAGGAAGACAAGAAGGCTGCACAGGGATTGGCCAGACAGAGAGAGACACAGCTCCTTGGGGCTGTCACTTGACACACAGACTGGATGTGTAATTTGCTTCTCACTAGCTAAGCTGAGAAGAGTTCACAGTAACTGAGATAGTTACCTCACCAGTACATGACATTACAGACTCTTCTTACAATCATATAGAAATCTCCAGTTTTTCACATACTTTGACTACGAACTACACTTGCTAAACAAGCATTTTATTAAAATGTCAGGTTTTAGCCCCTGAGGGTGCATTAAAAAGGCTGACACAGAAATCACTGCCTCCAAGATAATTCCCTGAAATCTGTGTGAAATGAAAGAGGGGGGAGAAGAGCAAGGTAGAAAGTACAAACTTTTAGCCACACTTGGAGCCAGATATATCCCCCTCGTGAGCCCGTCTTATAATACACTTTTATAATTCAAAAATGGTCACAAATTCTTCCCTTCTCATGAGTCAAAAACCTGTTTAACCTTCAGCAACAAAAGGGTCCTCTTTTCCTGGTTATTTTATCTACACAGATCTACCAGTCTGCTAAAAGGAGAGATGAAGGAGAACTGACAATTAAGACAAAGTTAAGCCTGTGCCTGAGGCCTCTTTTTATCTACAAAGTGCCGTTATGCATTCACTCCCATTTTGCCATTCAAAGTGCATTAGAATTCTGTAGTTCACAAGAACACAGAATCACAGAATGGGTCAGGTTGGAAAGGACCACTGTGGGTCATCTGGTCCCACCTCCCTGCTTCCGCAGGGTCATCCCAGAGCATGTGGCACATGATTGTGTCCAGATGGTTCTGGAATATCTCCAGTGAGAGAGACTCCACAGCCTCTCTGGGCAATGTGATCAGGGCTCGGTCACTGCATAGGGAAGAAGTTCTGCCTCCTGCTCAAGGGGAACTTCCTGGGCATCAGTTCCTGCCTGTTCCTCTTGTGCCATTGCTGGGCCCCACAAAGTAGAGCCTGATCCATGCTCTGAGCCCTCCATTCAGACACTGACAGGGATGAGGTCCCTTCTTAGAAGTCTCTCCTTGAGGCTGAACTTCTCCCTCAACCTTTCCTCATAAGAGAGATGCTCCAGTCGCTTCACCATCTTTGTTGCCCTTGCTGGACCCAGAGTCTGCTTCATAACCTCTTGCACAAGGCATGGTTATGTTTGTGTCTCTTTACATCCTCATTGCAATCAAGTGCCCGGCATCTGTGTTTGATGAATTGTCCAGTGTCACTGAAGGCTCTCAGCACATGGCTGGGTGCCGTAGCTAACCCTGTAAAGCAGCTGATTGGAACCTGAAAGCCACTCTCCACAGAGGGGCTTACGTTACAGTCTTCAGGTGCTGGTCAGGAGCAAACAGTGTGCAGCTTCTCCCTTCTGTTATTCCAGTTCCCCTCTTGCAGGCTCCTTCAGAGCAGAGTCGCAGCATTCCCAGGAACAGCACTTACAAAACACAAACATTTAGAGCAAAGCTGCAACTGAATCTTCAAACTGTGGTTTGTCCACAGGAAAGTGCTCTAGTGTGGGTGCTTTCTGGCAAGCAGCAAATTCTAAAAGATCTCTTTGATCTTCCTCCATCTCTTCCCAACAGGTGAAGGTAAGTCACAGCTGCTTTTGAGTTTCTGCTGTGTGAAGGGACCACTTTTCAAAGGTC
Organism: Struthidea cinerea; assembly: GCA_013397865.1. Lineage (NCBI taxonomy): Eukaryota > Metazoa > Chordata > Aves > Passeriformes > Corcoracidae > Struthidea > Struthidea cinerea. Next base: position 140,728 of record VZTI01006021.1, read on the forward strand.
ACCTGGGGATGGGATTTGAGCACCCTGCATCTACAGACCTCCTTCTCTCTGCTGTCTGCACTGGCCCCCTGCAAGTGCTCAGCACCAGATGGGACACTTTCCTGTTAGGCATTTCCTTCAAGAAATATTTACTTTCACAAGCACTCTCTTTTGACATAGTTTTATGAAATTTCCAGCCACTCACCTCATATGAATTATTCTTTATTTATGTTATTTCTGGCAGGTCTTGACCCACAGGTGCTGGGTCACAACTAAGACCCTGTTTTGAAAGTCCATCCAGAAACAGGTGAATTTTGTGGTATTCCCTGGGCTTTCCTTCCAAGCCAATTAATCTGGAGGGGAAACAACTAAATGACAGGGGTGATGAATGGATTGAGAACAGCCCTGTGGAGAAGGACTAGGGGATACTGGAGAAGGAAATACTGGATATGACCTGGCACTGTGTGCTTGCAGCCCCGAAATGCCTCTGGACCCTGCGCTATATCTAAAAAGGTTGTTCAGCCAGCCAGGGGAGGGAATTCTGCCCCTCTGCTCCAGTAAAACACAGGAATGTGTTGCCTATGGATGTTGTGGATGTCCTATCACTGGCAGTGTTCAGGGTCAGGTTAGATATGAACCTGGTCTAGTGAAAAGTGTCCCTGACCATGGTGGGGGGCTTGGACTAGATGATCTCTAAAGGTCCCTTCCATCCTCACCCTTTCTATCATTTCATTATTTCAGGGCACATGGGACATTAGGGGAAAAAGAAATGAAATTTGATTGTGGCAGCGAGTTAATGGGGGGATGCTGTGGGACACAGATGTGCAAGGAACTCAAGATGAACACAGCACCTTGGGGAAGAGTCCTCTTAAAGCATGAAATGCATCTCCTGGAGTATCTGTGGCCTTAGTTTCCACAGAAAAGAGGGAATATCTTGGTACTCCAAAATTCCAGGTGCTGCCTGCATATTTAGACCTTCAAAAGTCCAATGCCAGATGCAAAGGAATATAAATGGCATACCTGAAGAGGCACTTAAGCAAAGGGAAACACCCCTCCCAATAACAACACAAAAAAGTCCTGATGAACAAACTTCAATTTTTTTCCATGTGGATTGTTAAGCACCTAACAACAGTGTATGACAATGGACATCCTCCATTTGCACAGGTTTGAAGAGAGATCTCTGCACCCTTAGGCAGAGCGACATGGTGGTTGCACGCAGCATCCTTGACTCACACCGGCCAACCCTCAAACTAGGAGAAATTAGTTCCAAAGGGAAAAAGAACTGTTTGGGCTCAGTGATGACAATAGCCAGAGGCAAGAAGGAATGAGGGCACAGCATGGCCCACGTGGTGATGGGTCCTGGGTTCTCTTGAGTTGTCACAGAATTCCTCTGGCCCTTGTACCCCACTCTGGAGGGACAGCAACTCCAGCTCCTTCCCGAGGCTGTGGGGAGGAGCACAAAGGCACCAGCTTCCAGAAACACAGAGACTTGGGAAGTGGAGAGGGATCTGGCACTGTGGGCAAGTGCCCGTGGGAGTGGATGGGGCTGGAGCAAAAAATTTCTTTCTGCTTCTCCCTGAAGCAGGGACACAACCCACAGGGGTGGGAGACTCTCAGCCAGAGCCGGCCACCAGCACCCAGGTTCTCCAAATCCCAGCACTGCCCAGGGAAAGGCAGTGACAGGAGGAGGCGTCATCCAGCCACAGGCAGTCCATGCTGACTGGTCCCACCACTCTGCTCCTCACAGAAAACCTTGGCAAGGTGTCAGGAGCAGGGAGGAGACACAGGGCTGTGGACACATGATGCAGGTGGCCGAGGAAGAGCAACACGGAAATGCAGAAGTTGAAAACAAGAAAAAATATTTTCTTCTTTCTCCTGACAATGTGCACTGGCAGGGACATCCCCTGCAGATGGAGGGTGACATCAGCAAGAGGCAGATTGTGACATCACCGAGCACTGGATTGTGACATCTCACCCGTCACTGCTTATATATGGACGTGGGCAGAGCCAGCACCAGTCTGACTCTGGCCTGAACTCCTACTGAGTGTGACTGCAAGGTATGGAGGATCGAGCCAGTTTTCTCTGGTGCTGAGTGGTGCCTGTTCTTGGCACGTCCCGGTGCTAGTCCCAGAGCACCCAGCAGTGTTTCCCCAGCCCTGCCTGCTTGGGGCAGCCGGGCACTGTGGGTGCTTGTAGCATTGATGGGAAATGTCGTCCGGGTTGGACATGGGCAGGTGACGGGGCTTTAGGTAGGTGGGAGGGTGTCCTTCTCCTTCCTCCCCTCTCCTGCCGTGTGTGACACTAGTGAACAAGAGTAGCTCCTGATCCTCAGCCCTCCCCATGTGCTGCAGAGGCCAAATATGGCCACAGAGATGGGTGGCAACTGTGCCGTCTGCCAGGATGCCTGGGATGACGTGGCTTCTGCTCTGCCCTGTGGCCACCGTTTCTGCCGGGGCTGCATCCTGCGGTGGGCACAGACAAATCCATCATGCCCACTCTGCAGAGGAGCAATAGAGACTGTCAGGTTTTCTGATGATGCAGGTGACTATCTGGAGATAGTCATCGCAGCCCCTGAGCAGCTGCCAGCGGCCACCAGTCAGGCAGGGAGAGCTCCCAGTGGCCAGGAGGAGAACAGCGCCCATCTCCCTGTGCCGGCTCATCCCTCTTCTCCTCAAGAGGCACCAGCCCGAGCTGTCGGCGGTGTCCTGCCCGAGGTCTGGGCACAACTTTTCCGTCGACGAAGGGATCTCTTGGAGCCTGTTCAGACTTGGCTGAACCAGAGGATGGAGGCCATCTACAGGGAGCAGTGGTGGCTGGCAAGGAGCACACAGAGTGCCACCCTGCATGCTCTCTGTGTATATGGGCCAGACCAGGAGATGATGATCCAGAGTTTGCAGGGCGTCCTGGAGGAACACACAGTGCCACTGGTCCAGGGCACCATCAACATCATTGTGAGCCACTGCAGTGAGCGGGCCCAGAGGGTGCTGCGCTTTCACGCTGCCGCAGATGTGGATGACAGCCCAGCAGGCAGCAGCAGCTCCAGCAGCTCCAGCTACAGCTCCTCCAGCTTCTCCAGCCTCTACAACCCCAGCTCCTCCAGCCCAAACAACCCCACCTCCCCCATCCCCAACAGCCCCAGCTCCAGCTCCTCCAGCTCTCAGACATGGACTCTAGCCAGCAGTCCTGAAGTCTCTGTGGTGGAGGGAGAGGAAGCTGCCACAACGGAGGCCACCCCTGCCAGGGGTCACAGCCACCTCCCAGCTGTGCCCGTGTCCCCAGAGCAGGAGCAGCCCCAGGAGGAGGCAGGTCCCTCTACCCAGAGCACCAGCCACAGACCTTCTGGTCCTACCTGAGGCGGGTGCCACTCACCCGGGCAGCCCCAGCGTCCCCTAAAGACAAAGGCCCCTGACCCCCAGGACTCTCCCCGCCCCTGCAAGAGGCACCTCCGCCGGCAGCACTAGCAAGACTCTTGCAACCCTTTATTTAAGAAACAAGAAATAAATTGTTCTTACTTCCCTCACACAGTCTCTGGGCTCTGCTTCCTCAGCCTTCTGGTGCTTTTGCCCTTTCCCTCATGCCCCACCATGGCTGGCACCCATGTCCTATGGGGCACAGCCATAGGCTGAGTACCATGTTGGCAGCACCTCTTCCCACAGGAAATCCAATGCTCCAATCTCTCTGGATCTCTCTGCATGGCCCCTTGTCCCTCAAGAGAGTCAAGAGCCCCTCCCAGCTTGAGATCAGCAGCAGCCTTGAATTGGGACATTTAACTACAGCATCCCAATCTTTGAAAAAATGCAACCTTCTCTCCCAGCCAGGCTTCCAGCTGTCACTCACTTGGTCAGTTCCCACAACGAGGTGTCCCACAACAACACAAGGACACCCACAAGACCCTGCTGGGAACCTGGCTGCACTGATTCAGACACATTTATATATATTCCCACAGTTCTGTAGCTTGAACAATACAAAGGCGCTTCTGCTTGGTCAGCAATGAAATGTCAGACTGCACCTTGCTGGCACAGTGCCCTTCCCAGTCTTCAGGACTCTGGTGGGGAGGACAATTCAGGCAAGGCGGGAGGAGAAAAGCAGAGCTGCACCCCTGGGGCACCATTTGTGTATTTGCAGATTTCCTTTGCTCAGGGCTTCACCAAAGGCCCAGTGGGAAAGGCCCACCTGTGGGCTGGACGGTTGGCAATTGTACCCTGGAGATTAAGGGTACAAAGAGGAGGAGATTTTTGGCAATAAACGGATCATCTTTGGACATACAAGGGGGTCT
>VZTI01006022.1:4215-68784 GCA_013397865.1 Struthidea cinerea
CCCTCTATTTCTTCTCTCTCTCCGCTCCTTTTTCCTATTCTTCCCCCGTTTTTGTTTTTTTTTTTTTTTTTTAAATAAGAACACTTAGGTTTCTTTTTTGTTGTTATTTGTTTGCTTGCTTGCTTTATTTTATTTCAATAAACGGTTTTCAGGTATAATATTGCATGTTAATGCCTGATTTTTCGTCAGAAAAATCTGTCAAAAGAATCCTTCCCGGCTTCCCCTTTTGTAGTGGAACGGCACACCTCCACTTGCTGGAACTTCTCCATGAAGAGTGGGTGTCAGCTGTTTAGAAGGAGACAAATTGGGAAGGTTCCGTTCTGCCCTTGATGTGTGCACAGACTTTAATTTCAATTAGTGTCATTAATCAAGAGGAGAATCAGCTCCCAGGCCTACTGTAATGTGATGCTGGTGTCCCATCAGGTACCTCGTGCACTGAGAAAAGACACACCCTGACAGTGACAGTGACGTATCGCCTGGCTCTGAGCTCAGTCAGATGCCATATGCTTCAGCTGAGAGATAGCTGACAACACGACAGGACATCAGTTATTGTCATCCAGCCACATACTGAAACACACATGGGCTCATCCCAGCTTCCTTGTCATATCACTACAAGAACTCATTAGGTGTTCTGTATTGAAAGCCCTTGCTTTTCTCTAGAAAATGCAAATAATCTAATTGTGGTTGACACAAAGGCTTGGGTCAGGCAAGGATGGTGCCTGCAAGGGCTCTATGGTTGAGGCTGACACCACCACAACCAGCAGTTTGGAAGACACCCCTCAGAAAGCTGCTTCTGCAACTTGCCCCTAGTTGAATTAAAATGGAAATTTAAAGATATACTTTTGACTTTCTAACTCCTTCTACAAATAAACGTGAGAAATGGGTATCTAAAATTTGTTTTGTTTTCTTGGGTGAGGTTGAGTTCTAAATCTGTGTGAAAACTCCAGCTGTGGCTGGGCAGGAATTTGGAGCCCAGCTCATGCAGAACACCAACATCTCAAACTGACCAGGGAAGCAACGTGGTAAATGGAATCAAAAGCTCCACTTTTGCTCCCCTGGCTGATAGTGACAGGTCAAAAATATGCAAACCCTACTTCCAAACTGTTTCTCATACAAGAAAATGGGTGTTTTAAGACTTTTACCCTGAGTACTTGATTATTACTTGCCTTTCTGGAATACAATTTCTATCATTATTCAAGGATCCAATCCAGAATTAGAAAGAAAATTACAGCACAACTCAATTCCTTTTGTTCACTGATGTGATTTCTCAGACATTAAATCCGAGTGAGCATGGAAACTGGAAGTGGCATATAGACAAAAAACGCCAACATACTTAGAATGCATAAAAAAATACAAATAAAACATTTTCTTAACTTAAATAGTATTACACATTGAAAAAATGAACCTTAGAAAATCCCCTGATAAAAAATATTTATAAATTTCCTGTATTGTAATAGGACAATCTACTTAGGTTTTTGTTTGCCCTAATGTTTTTGATGATTCTTGAGCTTCCCATTTCATCATTAGCATTATTTGCCACAATAAAACATACATATTGTTGCATTAATCATAGAATTAATCATCATAAAACCTTCAATGCTCCTGGTTTTGTTTCTGTAGCTAAAAAGCTGGTGAAAGTCATGGGAAAAAGGATCCTTTGTAACTTAGAGTGGAAAAAGTTCGGCATTTTTGGTTTAGTATATTTTCTGGTGTAGTCTAAGCTTACTTTCTCTAGCTTATATAATGAGACTAATTTTTATTAAATTTAGGCAAATTAAATTTAATACGTTTTTGAAAAGTTTTAAAGTTTGGAGATTCGTACTTCAAAACTTGTATTGACTGGTTTTAATTCTGTATATTTAAGCCGCCTGTGTTAAACAGTATGAAAATGTATCTTCCATGTTAGAAAAAAAATGCAACTTTTTTTGCATGGTACTTATACTTTTTTCCTACATACTGAGTAAAATATTTGGATTAAAAGGAAACATTAATGAACTGACGTGATAAATAAACATCATTTAAAATCCTTTCCAAAAGCAATTAAACATACTTATGTATTGATACTATAAAGAGTTTGGCTTTAAAAATTCTGATACCTATTTGTACTTTTGAAATGGATATTGTTTAGAATTACACTTACTGTATACAAATAAATTATGCAAAGAGATTACTGGGTGTCAGTGGCATTGCCATTGTGTGTGAAGTCCCCTTGGCGCTTTAATTGTGGGTGGAATTATCTCCAACGGCCGTGCGTTTGCTGTGGACTAAATCACAATTATGGCAAAGTGAGGGCAATTTACTGCAGAGCAGCTGAGGCTTGGGAACATATGGCCCTGAAGCAACTTCTCTGTGTATGTTGGCCCTAAGTGATATTGAAAATCCATGTAATTAAGGCCCTTTGAGGGCTTTAAAACTAGGATTAAGTTGCCTAGTAAAAAGTAGGTGCTTTTGAAATGTGTAACTTCCAATAATATTGTAGAAGCATAATTTGAAAAAGAAAATCCTTGCAATCTCTATAGAACTTTAGTGGTTTACTCTTACATGGTCTTGTGACAATTCTGATTTTGGTGTTTTGCCTTTTTTTGGTGAAATACTTGATTAAAATGATATAAAATATATTTAAACTCTTTCATTATTTGAGAGATGAGGGTGACTAGCAACCTAGTCAGCATGTTAAGTGTTTCAAACCACCCCCGCTTATATGCTTTTGTTTTATATCTGTTCAAAGTTTTTCATCTGTCAGCCCTGAAAACTAAAGCATGAGATCTGTATCTCACAATGGATTCTTTCTTCTTCATGCCTCATCAGTCCTGGTAATAAAAGACAACCTGGATTTCACTTTTACTTACTCGGGGGTAGGTTCACTCTTTTTTTGTGCGTGTGTGTGTGTTTTCTTTTCTATATTATCACTCAAACACATTCATACTATTTGCTGAATGGTTATGGGGTTCAGAGCTATGCAAACACAATAGACACAGAATGCTTTTGAATTACTGATGGAACTACTTTATGAAAAAGTCCACAGGAAAAAGAAGGGTGACATTTCTTAATTTCTTTCAAAATACCCACTCATTCTCAAGGTTCAATTTTTCATAGTTATTTTTGTTGTTGTTGTTAAATTTACATTCGTAAGGAAGCCTGAAATAAGCTTGCTACTTTGAAATGATGCTTTTACAAAAGGGTTTTAACAGGGTATTGTTAATTTCCTTTTTTATTTCATTGCACACTTTGAAATAGGGTAAGACTGAAATGACCAAGGAACATCTACAACTATCCCTGTCTTACGTGGAAATTCATTCTACCATTTCAGCCTCTCCCCAAGAAGTCACTCTGTCTTGAGCAAAGGTCTTCGTCCATTTGACATAAAGTTCTTGGGTACCTGAAACATATAACTTTGTATTACTTCCTATCTCACAAATACTTATAGATAACTGAAATTGCCACCTGAAAAAGCCGCACTAAAATGACATGTGCAGCTTTGATTTCAGAATGTCTTTTTGCCTTAGTAAAGAATTACAAAATGAAGATAAGAAAGTCATGCAAAATTTGTGATCTGAAACAGCAGAGGGATTCTTAAAAGACTGAAATCTCAGCAAAACCAGCAGGAAAACCTATGCTTCAAACAGTCACGTGAAATTCAAGAGTTATTCTGGATCCCTCCGATGTGATGTATTACCATCACTTCTGCCCACAGACTCTGCCTGCTCTCCCATTACAACCTTGCAGATCTCCCGTCCCTTCCACATGGTTCCTCTGAGAACTCCAGCTGGCTTTCACCAGCTCCTAACAGGGGAAATTATGTTTGCTTGCTTTATCTCACCAAACAGAGGCAAGGTGCTGAGGCTCAGTAAAGCTGGCTATGCAAAGAACCACTTGAATTCAGTTATAAAAGGTCAGCAACGATTCTGAAAAGCAAACATGGAGGAGCAAACAGCTGACTACTTTCTGACTGGTATTTTTTAAGCGTTGGGCAGATACTGCATTTAGCACAGAAGGCAGATCTAGAACAGGCTTATCCTATTTCCATGAAAACATATAAGCACTCAATAGTTTAAATAAAGCAAATGGTTTCAGACAAGATCCTGATGGATGGCTCTTGGTGGGGAAGGGCAGATGACCATCTTGCAGAGTGTTAGTGCCATGACGCCTGCACACTAACCTCACTAATTACCAATTGTGGGACTAATTAGTCCCACTAAAGCTAGTGGGACTAATTCCCACTAGCTTCCGCATTTACTATGTGGAAACATTGTGAAACACATAGAAAACATGTAAACACAAAGAAAACCTTCTTGAAGTATGTCTATTCGGCATTAAATCATTCTACTTACAGGTAGCTGTGCTAGTTTTGTGTCAAAGTTTTCGTATCGACAGCTGCTTCATTCTACCATCTAATCACATACCTAAAAATCCTATATACCAGCAACAAATTTTACCATAGCTATCTGCAGAACAAGGGATTAATAATTTCCAGTTGTTAAAGGAACTTCCCTGTCTGATCATCCAGGAGCCACTCTGGCAGCCAGACTCCACCACTTGAGCTGGGACTGAAGCCCCTTTGCAGCTACACCCCCCACACTCACACCATGTGTATTAACACATGCTGCTGTGTTAATAGCTGGTGAGTAGCAGTCTACCAACTGCACAACTTTCAAAAATAGTTTGTAGACACATTTCTGTGCTTTAACATTTATACTTTCAGCTGTCTACTAAAGAAAAAAAAAAGCTGGATTCTACATGTGAAGATGTATCTTTCAGATCTTGCGGTTGTATTGGTAGATAGCCCAGCTGAGAGATGGTACAACAGAAAGAAGTTATTTGTGGAACAGATTTTTATGGGGGGTTTTTAAACAGATTTTAAGTGTCAATTATTAAACAGGAAAATTTTGTAGGAGTCCACATGTGAAATGATTAGAGCATTTACCACTAATTAGTCTAATGGCACCCACTGTTAAATATTTATAACCGTTAAGAACACGGAACCATCAACAGCAATATGATTGAGATTCACGGAATTCAGAGTATAGAGATTAAGAACATTTTCTATCAAAATTAGGTACTCTAGGGATATAGATAGAAATAAAGAATAAAGTAGGGGAAGGGAGTAAAAATTGATGACTAGGAAGACTGAAAGAGTAATTTCACTTTGTAATCTGGTTTTACCTAAAGGATGGTGAACCTAGCAAACAATTTTTAAAAGTAGTTAAAAGCTTAGGCACCTTGTAAAGACGAAAAAATCATGTAAAAGGGTCATGGGTGATAGTCCTTTTGTTGCCACAAAAAGTCACCTTCGTTTGAAAAACCCTTACACAAATACTTAGACTCCAATGTGATTTCAAAGATAATGAGGTAAAAAAGGACACGGGTCAACTTAAAAGTTCTGAAAATTGGTGTAATCATAACTATTATATATCAATTTCATTTAATACCAAACACATTCAAGATCATTTAAGATTAACCATCTACTGCTTGTATTCAAAAACACATTTTAAATATTCAATTCTATCTTCATTCATTGAAGACAGTTTACTAGGTTAATCGTCCTAAGAACAAAAGTCTTTGCTGATGGATTTTGATAGGTTAATGCTAGTAGGAAAAATATACACAGTAATTACACATCTGTGTAAGCAAACAAATCCCAGTGGCACCCCAGTATCTGAGAGAGGACAACACAGACTCCTCACAAGCTGTGTTTCAGCTTGTGCCTATTGCAGGTCACTGAGTACCACTGAAGAGAGCCTGGCTCTACACTCTTACCAGACACACCAAAATTAGCTTTTTAAGTAGCCTCAGATTCATACCAAAAGAGGAAATACCCTGTATCATTTTCTATGACACAACATGCACTCATGTCTACTGTCTTCAGCAAATAACATCACAACAACTTTTAATATTTCTCAAGACCAGAGGGAAAGTCACAGAAAAAAAAAAATTGCTTACTGGTAATTCTTCTTCAGCTTAAAAAAATGGTATTAAAATATGTAATTTATAATCAACATATTTTTTTAGTGTACATATCGCTATGTGCCTAATTCCACATTTGTATGAGGAAACTCAATGCAAGTACTTGGAATGGCTATTTTTCAAGATCTGTGTTTCATTTAGCAGTTTAATCTACTTTATCAACACTGATATATTTCAAAATCAATCAGCTAACTTCTTTGTAAGAGTTATGCTCTTACAAAGCAAAGATCTTTTGGTTTAGTTTTCCTGCAATGTTTCTCTGAAAAGCTTAGTTTCCCTTCTGAAATTCACCATGGTCAGTGGCATTGCAAATAAGCTCATTAATGCATTTTGCATTCTCAAGTATTACATTTGTTCAACAGATTTAAAAATATGTAACTCCACATGCTCATTATCTTCTTCAGTTTGGTTAGGAGGCTGTCAGCCTTGTCAATTATATTACTTCAGAGACTTCCCTTTTATTTTTTCTCCCATATTTTCTAAGCTTTCTGATCATGATCTACAAAAATTTTCTCTATAGCCTCACTTCGTCTTCAAATAGCCTTTTTTGAAAGAATCTCCCCTTTAATTTTTCATCAGACTTTGTAGTGCACAGGTAGTATATCTTTATTATTCCAGTGTTGCTTTCCATCTTTTATGGATTCAATTTTCACTATGTATTATACTCTGCAGACCTATTGTCCTTTTCACCTCCTCGGTTCATCCTTCTGTTCTGTCTTTTTTACCTGTAAGCCCCTTCTCCCTTACTGTGACCTTTTCCAGTCTTTTGAAATCTCCTCCGCATGTGCCTTGTCCTTCAAGTCACACTGTTACCCTTCAAATAATTTTGCTGACTGCAGCCTGGACCTCTGTTTGAAGACTTTATTCTAAACTACTTTTCAGACATATTATAATTGTAGACAACCCAGAAAAAAAAAAAATCAAGTATCTTTTAATCTGAGAACCTACCAAACCAGGGAAACGATCCCATGCCGTTCAGGGCTCTGATTACTACCAAAGAAGTGCTGCTTTCTCTGAAGAGTTTCAATAGTCAGAAGGTAAAAGTGCTGAACTTCATTGGAAAGAAGACTGGAGAGTGAAAAAATGAGGATATTCACTTAACTTACTTAAAATATAACTATTTAATCAATGTTCCACTTCACATTTTCACACGATCCTAGCTGAAGATTTTCAATCAGTTCTGTAAAACCTGTGTGTAGCCTTGCTGATGAAGAGATGGAATAATGTGTTCAGTACTTTAGCTCTACTAGCTGCCACATGCAGATTAGGCAAGTTTGAACTTTAAGCTTTGATTCTGTCAGAGAACCTTACAGGTAGTTAAGCAATAAGCGTAACCATATTTTATGGGATATAATGCCACTTTTCTGGGACACTATGCTGACCCCATGTTCACCAAATGCTAGCAAATGAGCAAATTTTCTTAAAGGCTGCAGCCATATTCTGTCGCTTCTAATTTTCATTTCATGCTTATCACTGCAATTTGAACTGTGAAAACTTACAGATCAAATACTGAATGAGGAACATGCTGTGTCCCCAGGAACAGCCTGGCAGATCCTATTTCCTCCTGGTATTCTCCCACTTGCTGCAAAAATCATATTTTCAATGTAAAAAATTTTGTACATGCCTCAACACCTCAGGTGTTTGGCTTTGACTGAATTTGCTCCTTCCTCATCTTTTATGGTACAAGCCTGATCTAGCATCATATGAATAAAGCATAGGTATCAGGGAACAGAAAATAGACTGGAATCTTTTAGAGGATACACAACATTGGTCTAAAACAAATCTAAACAGAAAACACATTTAATAATAACTGTTCCATTTCTGCAGCTGATGCTATTACAATAAAAGATACCAGTTCACAAATGTTCATTTGCCTAGTACACCAACAGTACATATGGTAAAGTCATCTGAATCAGTAAGGAAGCTCAACTTTAATTTCCTTCGTTAGCTTTCAGCTTTTGGACTTGCCCTCTTACTAGTTTTTATCATGCTCTTTTCCACTCCTTTTCAGTTTGGGAATTGTTTCTTTGTAATTAAGAGCTATGTGCACACCCCTGTGAACTCTTGCACATTTTCAGCCACTCTTACTTAGTATTTGTAGGAAGCACCAGTCTGGTGACAGAGGAGCTGGCAAAAGTTGGAACGATACTTTTGGAATTTTTAAAAAGCTGTGACATTTTTATGGTGTAGGGCCAGGAACTTCTCTGATACAATAACTATCTTAAAAGCAATACTAAATATGCACCTTCTTATGTCCTTAAGGATTCAATTTTAGGGTATGAATAAAAAGAATGGTAAACTATAAATGAATAGCTACCATATGCTGAACTTACAGTTATTTTAAAATATTTGTTTTAAGCATTAATTGTCAAAACAATGACTTGCCATAACTGGCTCTAATAGTTTAATGCTAAGATAGGAAGAGGCTTCATAATAATGGTGTTAACTTCTTAAAAGCTCTGTCAGTTTCCTTTATTACCAAAGATGAAACTTCAGTTCACAAGGAACATTATTTCAATACCCATGCAGTGATAATCCAGGTAAAAAGAGACCTATTCAACTCTATCCATTGAAGCTGAAAAGTGTGTTGAAGAGTTCTATTGCAATTTATTCCTTTTTTGTGAACTAGGAAAACGAAACCTTGCATTAAGACTTATTTAAAGGCGTTATATGGAAATTTTTGTTTTCTTTGAAGGTTTTATATCTCATGTCATATATTTCATCGCAGTAGATATTTTCCTAATGAAAGCAGATTGTTTCACCCTTTTGAGAGCTAAAACTGTACAATATTGTTAGAACTATTTTGTAACTATTCAGTTAGAAAAAAAATAAAAATTAATATAAGCTATATGTATATTTAAATATCATTAAGGAAAACTTAACATGGCATACTCAGGAACCTAATTATATCTAAAACAGCTTGATAGCAGTTTCATACCTCATCCATGGAAACACTGATATTTCTCATTCCCAAATAAGAGGTACAGAAACAGAAAGGCTCATGAAAACTTCAGGTAACTAAACCAAGGCAGATGAAGTTCAAAGACCTGGAGCTGGTCCCTGAAGTCTACATGCGTCCATTCACCTGCGTCTTCCTTAGATCCAAGTGGATCTAGACACAAGAGACTTATTTTGGAAGCACAGTGTACTATTCTCTAGCAAACAGTCTAGCAGACTAAGGAGAAACAATCAAAGTCCCTAAAATTAATAGCAGAATTCTTCATACTGGGATTTAAACTACTATCTTTTGTAGAGGAAGATAAAATCAGAAAAATGAAAGTGATTTTCAACTCTTCAAGAAGTATTTCAGTATCTCACCAAGAAATAATTGAATGGAAAAAAAACCCAACAACATAAAAAAAGTTTTTTAAAATATGTGAAATATATAAATCAATGTAAACACTTTAACAACCAACATAAATAACCATAGATATTATCAAGAAAGTCAGAAAGTATAATTGAACTCCAGCCTATCCCTTAATACAAATCTCACTGTTTTGTAACCCAAGCCTGATATTTCTAGTCCAGTGGAAAAACTTTTAAATTATTTTTAAATGTAACTGATAAAATTTTTCACTGTATGCAACTATGTAACATTTCCCTTTATAGAATTCTGATAAAAATGAGAAATGATAGATGCTAAATTTTCTTGTTTGATTCACCTAAAATTTTTGTTTATGAGTTGCATCATTAGTTACTACTGTACTTATGAGAATTGTTAGGCATTAACTATTTATTATAATTTTTAAAGGCATGAAGAAATGAAAATCTAATTGAAGCCTAACCCTTAAGTATTGGTGAATAATTTTTTTTCAACTAATAATATAAAATAAGCTAATTCTCTAGAAGATTATTACTTTTCTATCCTTTTGTCTTATTGTCTACTTTTATTTCTAGCACTTTCAGTATCCCTCACATTAACTAGGAAAAATACTGTTAATTTTCTTGGTTTCTAATAAAAATTTTGCTCCTATGCTCTAGTGCCTGGTGCATCACTGCCTACAAAAGTCTCTTAAATGTAATAGGATTTCTTGAAAGAAGTACGGCTCGGTCCTTCCTATACAACACTGTATTGTCTCATCTTAGAACACAATTGATATATATTTCTGTTTATGACTGAGAAGGTGATTTGTGTTTTTATACCAATACATATAAATGATAAAAACTTCAATGTGCCTTTCTCTTCAGATGAAACCTCCGTACACCTGCAGAAAACATTTAATTCAGCTACTAAAATCCTGAAACCACTTTAAACTACTTCAAAACTTTATATCTGTCAAACGACATTTTTAATACTCTATTTTACTTATTCTGAGTTATTTATGTTAAATTATATCAAGAGGAGATTTACAATAAATGACAATAAGGTTTCCATGGAATAATCAGACATCTGTTGTTGTTTTTCACTCGAAGGCATTTTTCTGAACTCAGATTTCTAAAAACCCTGGTCCATCTTTCTACACTGAAGAAACAACACAGAAATGATATTCTGTGGAAGATTATTTTACCCCATAAACCCAAAGATTGAGTTGTGAATATATTATTCTGAGATTACTACCGTTCAAAGAATGCAAACATAATTAAAGGATTTTTCGTCTTCCTCTGTGGATTGTGATTGAAAATGTGGGTTGGAGAAAGGCTGGCCATCGCTGCTAAAGCAGACGACATTCAATTTAGGCATAATTATTCTTTTTATTTGAATATTTTCTCTTTCTTCTTTTTTTTTTTTTTTCTGCTTGTCATTACAGTCCTTCTATCTTGAGTTTATTTTCAGTGACTTTGCTTCCCCATCAGTTACAACTGAGTACATCATCACCCAGTCTCAGCAAAGTATGAAATATCTTGAGGTAAACTATATTTGTTTGCTTTTAGCTTGTTTTCCCAAGGAAAATGTAGATATCCTCTGGGTCATTTTCTCACTACACAAAGTATATATACTGCAGACACTTGCATGCATAATTGATAAGGTGGGAGAGAAAGAGGAACAGATTCTTAAGAGAATTCATGTATTCTAATCACATTTTTGTGGGAAGTTTCAAAAAATATATAAATAAGCTGTCTCCAGTCCTTGTGCCGTTCCCCTTTCACTTCCCACTGACACACACTGGAAACGCAATGTTTTTCTGGATGTGAAAAATACTTCTGCTGTATTCAAAAATACATGCCAACGCACATTAAAAATTTACCCAGTTTGCACAGTAGGATATACTTTTAATGCAATGTAAATTTTGCTTGTTAAAGGTCATTTTCTTTCCCAGAAGGTGCATGAGCTCAGCCCTAGACTGACCCCTAGTCCTCTCTGGGAATTGGCTCTGCAGAACTGACTAACCGTGAAATCCATACCAAATCAAGCACTGATAATGTTTTCAGAAAGGTAGGCAAACATAAATTGTTCTTCTTATGCACATTAGGGCCTACATTTCATACCTGAAAACAGGTATCAGAATTGATAAATTTATTTATTTATTTATTTGATCAAAGACCACATTTAGTAATCATTGAGCTACAGACACTTGCTATCTAAGTATTAATGGTGGGGGAGAAAAAGCCTTTTTGATTTTTTCAGTGGGGGTCATTATCGATCATATGCTGGCACGTACTGAGTAACAACTCACTCTCTCTCTCCACTAACAAAATGTAAGTCATTTTTTTCTAGTAAAACTTCAGACTTCTTTGAAAATTAAAACTAGGGGCAATTTTGCACATAGTCATTTTCAGAACAGCTATGAAAGAAACATTCGAGAAAAAAAAATAATCAGAAAGCCTCAGAACTTGGCTGATATGGAAACACAGACTTCTTAAAAGAAACTCTTTGATATCTGGAACTATGGGGATATAAAATTAACTGCTTCAGTGTGAGGCACTGGAAAAAACTGTTCATGGACTGCATAATTTAAAAGATTGTGCAATTAAAGATCTGTATAACTCTTCATAACATTCTAACTGCAGTCTCCATAAAGCCTATAAACTAGATGGCAGCATACAATTATTAGACCAGCATTTACGGCTTTGCTTATTATATCACTGTTATTTTCACACCATTATTAATAGAAGCGAGGCTAAGTAAGCATAGCTCCTAAGGAGTAGCAAGCATTTGCATGACATTCTGCATCACTGCTAGTCAATACAAGCTCTTGGAGAAGAGTAAGCAAGACAAAGATCTTTCTTGGGAAAAAAAATTGTGGGGTTGTGGGGTTGTGTGGTTGTTTTACAAGGAAAAAGAACCCCCCCATTGATGCACTAAATGATGCATAGGAACAGGATGGCAGAAAACTTGCATTTGCCATTATTTTTTGATAACACCCAGAGCTGAAGTGGAGGGATGAAAACAAAAGTAAACATGAAAAAAACCCAAATATCTGAAAGCATGCTTGCTTTCTCCCAGGGAAAACCACACAGCTATATTTGGAATCTTAAATGTAACAGTAAGGACAGTTACATCATGACAGCATCTCACGTGCTCTTCAATGTTTTCCAATATTTATATCTAACATTATCTTAGTAAAACAGATACAGGAAGAAAGAAATTTCTCATTAACCGTGAAGATAAAACCTCCCAAAAACCAGTTGCAAAATGTATTCTTATTTCTATTTTTTTGAATACTTATACTTCCCTTTCCCATGCTTCACAGGCAGGTGTTTACTTTTATCTGGATTAAAATTGTCAGATCCCCACAAGCTGAGCTGAATCTGCTCAGCACAGCTAGACACATCCCTTGTGTAGGTGCTATGCCAGCCACAGTGCCTATGCTGCCCACAGGCTCCCTAGGGCTGCTCGCTTCTGCTGGCTTCTGCAAATAGTTGCCAGAGCTGATGGCTGGATTTCCATGGGACTGCCCTTTGGGAATGACTGATTATGCCTATCAAGTCCTCTCTCATTTTCTCACACACCAGTTTGAAAAAAAAAAACAATGTGAAAGGGTAAACAGCAACAGTGAATAATAAGCTCCGCCCTGTTGCCATTTGCATCGCCAGCCGGGCAAGGGAGGGGCCTCCCCTCCAGTGCTGGGGGCAGTTTTGGGTGCCACAATACAAAAAAGACATTAAGCCATTAGAGAGGGTCCAGAGGAGGCCATGAGAATGGTAAAGAGCCTTGAGGGGAAGCTGTATGAGGAGTGGCTGAGGACTCTTGGTCTGTTCAGCCTGGAGAAAGGGAGACTGAGGGGAGATCTCATTGTGGTCTTCAACATTCTCATGAGGGGAAGAGGAGAGGCAGGAACATGACCAGTGAAAGGACTCAAGGAAATGGCCTGACATTGTGTCAGTGGAGGTTTAGGTTGGATATCAGAAAAAAATTTCTTCATCCAGAGCATGGCTGGGCACTGGGACAAGCTCCCCAAGGAAGTGGTCACAGCATCATCCTGACAGAGTTCAAGAAGAGTTTAGACAATGCTCTCAGGTACATGGTGTGACTCTTGGGGTGGACTTACAGTAAAACATAATGCCAAAGCCTAAGCTATCTTTACAGGTTGGGTGGCTTCTACCTTCCTTTTTTTCATGTGTGTCTGAAATCTTAACTCATCTGTGTTGTCTGAGCAGCACAGTCGTTATATTGGGACAGAATGATACATCAGATGTAATAATTATTAATAAATCCTCCTTCACTTTTTCCAGATGGACTGACAAAAGCTTTTCATGCAAACTCTACTCATCTATTTGCCAGGATATTTTTTACATTTTTGAAAATGATATTTTTATTTTTATGATAATTTTGGAGGTGGCCAAAGGATTAAAAAACTGATTCTATGGTTTTTCATCTTCTCAATGTTTATGTGGGAGTAATAACATGATTTTGAAGATGGGTTATCTCACAAGAGTCATATTTAACTGCCTTTCTCTCTTGAAGACTTTTGCAACTGTGGTTTAGACAAAATGTGGTTTAGACTAACAAGAGTAATAAATTCTATTGAAACCTAACTTCAAGTCATTCTTTCATATACTTAAAAAGCTAATTCAGGGCTTCCAAACAATAATCTTCACATATTCATATAAGCACAATTCCATGTACTAAAAATAATTTTAAATTTTCTTCCTCATAATTAACTGAAAAATCCTCACAAAGGGTTACTACAAAATAAAACAATAAAATAACAATCATATATAAAAAATATTTGATTAAAACTCAACTTTACTGCATTCTTACTTGCACTTCACATTTACATAAACTATTTTTTTAATTAAAAATTGCACCTAAAATAATGAGAGGGAAAATGAATTTGTTTGGAATGAAAGAGATAGAAAGCAATGGAAATAAGCAAAAAGTCTGTATTGGGGATGCTGCATATTCCTTATCCACTTTATTACATTAACGTATGTTGCAAAAGGAAAAGACAATGACCAAGAAGCAATGGATAGCACAGATGAGAATGAAAGTCCAATCTTATTCCTGCCGTGAACTTCAAAAGAAAAAAATAAACCTTAAATTGAAGTAACAAAAATTATATAGATGTTTGTAAGCCAGAATCAACAATGACATTAGTGCTGCTTATCTACACTTGACAGACAATAGAGATCTTGAGTTACAGCTTTGTGGTTATGCCAGTCTTCTATCTTCATATGTTTTTACTTTCATAAAATATCAACCTTGAAAACTTATCTCTTCCAAAGCTATTTTCCTTTCAGAGGTAAGGTATCTGAGCTATTTGAATCCAATACAGAAGGGAAAGAAGAAAAGTAATCCTACTTTATCTATCTGAACCTGTTGATAACTTACTGATCACATATTTAGTTTTCAATAACACACTGCAGAATTAAAGGCATATAGTAATTTGCTGAAAAAGATATTCTGTGTGAAGAAAGCTCCTCTTAAGGTCTTTTTTTATGTCTATGGGAAGGTAAGGAGAAGAACAAGAAAAAATGTTTATTAAGAACATTGTCAGATGTTCTGGACTAGATCCGTGCGTATGTGTGAATTTTCTGGACAGTTTGCGTGTCTTTGGAAGACCCCATACAAGCACACTCCAAATGCCTAAAAGTTCTTGAAAACACAGAGATAAATGCTTTTTCCCATTACATAAAACCTGTAAATTTTAGGTACTACTTTCTCTTAAATTCAGACTTTCTCTAATGTCTCAGATCGGGCACTTCTACCTTTTTGGAAACCTACAAGTCTGCCTTTGAAGAAAGTTCTTCAGAACTGAATGCAGGAGAAAAAACATGGAGCCTTTTACTTATAGAAAATCCATCTGGTTTTGTCTGAGGTGTTGACCTTTCAATACAATATTCTTATGGTAAGGTAGTTTCTATCAGCATGGACTGCTCAGGAATAATATTCTGTTGTTCATTTATGTTTATTTAAATAGAAATCAGGACATTAAACTAATTAACTCAAACAGACGTGCTTGAAAGCAAAACAGTGATTTAAAATGCCAAAACTGTGAGATTTACTCTTGCCTTTTGAGGTAGCATTTCACATTTAAAGAATTAAAAGGTAAGCATGTATTATTTTCTCAATTTTTTCAGTTTAACTATCCCCATTGTTCCATTTAGAAATTCTGAATTCACAGATGTCTGAAATTGCTAATTTATTTATATATTTATTTTTATCTCCAACATGCAGAATAGTAATTTAAATAAATTGACTGACTTCTGTATAACACAATTCAGCAGCAAAATGTATTTCTAAAGGGAAAGAAATGATTTTAAATACTTCAAACAAACTGAAAGGCTACTTATAAAAAAAAAAAGCAATGAACCATCTGAAGCAGACACTAGGATTCATCTCACCAAGACACTCTTAGCACATCACTCCTGATTTTTCTGGCTAATGTGAAAAAGCAATAATTATAGTAAAGATAGGGGAAAAAAAAAAAAAAGAGTCCCATGTTGATAATCCTGCTTAGAACTGTTTCACAAATTAGTATAGTAACTTGCCTGACAAGCATGTAACACCCTATTGTAAATTACTGGCACAAGTTCAAAGTAGATGAAGAAATAATGAAGACCAAAAAATCCCGAACAAACAAAAAGTAGCATCAACTGCCTTTACTAATCCTACCTTGTAGAAGCAATGGCTATGCGGCGCAACCACAAGCAGTAAACAGCTGATCTGCTTGGGGATGGAAGAACAGCTGCAGTAAAGAACCTGCATGCCTGAAGCAGGAAGCAGAAGGAATTTATGTACCTCCTCCAGAAAATCAGCTTTGTTAATTTCTTTTGTGGTAGGAAAGATTAGTAAAAAGACACAAAAAAGTTCACAGAATTATAAAATCATTGAGATTGGAGAAGACCTCCAAAGTCATCAAGTTCATGACCCAACACTGCCAAGACCATGACTAAATCATGTCCCCAAGTGCCTCAATGTGATGTAGATGAATGCTGGCTCACTTTACAAGACACTTAAAGGGCTGCCAGTCTGAGTGAAGGCAAGAATTTCTGGTAATTCTAGGTTGTTCTCTAAGTTTTAGCAAAATAAAGAAAATACAAAGCACGTAACTTTGATCCTCATTTCCTTCCTGGTATCATTAAACAATCTTCAATGACCATGTTTTCATTCAGGATTATATAGTATTCTACTGCTTACACACACTCTGTATAGGAAAATTAAACACAGAATCTGACACAGAGTTCTTGATTTTCACATGATTGCTTAATACTTACTAGGGAAAAATGGCAATGCATAATTTTTAACAGCAAGAAGTCAGATATGCTTCATCTTCATTTTAATTACTTATTTAAAGACAGAATTCTTTCTTCAAACTAATTTGTAATACATATTATTTGAAAGGAATGTATATTTTACAAGTGTGAACTTGCATACATACTTTCCATTTTAGTGCCTATTTAAGAATAGGAGGTGCAGGAAAATTTCAGCCCTTTCATATACCTAAATACAGTTCCAAAATATGTCAGGTTGATTGCTCTATTCATGCTTCCCAGTTGAATAGTTAGTCCACTGTGCGTGATATCAAAACCATTCTGAAAAAAGAAGTTAAATAAAAAAAAGACTGCTTTGCCTTTTGCCCTCTACTAAGCTGAGTTAGAAAGGGTTTTTTGTTGTTTTAGTTCAGAGGAAGAAGGTTAGGTGTTCTGAAACAGAAAGTGTGAAAAGAGATACCTACAAAACACTATTTTATAATGCAGCATGTGCCATGAAGGAGAGATGTTTGAAACCCCCAAAGCAAAATTACACATCTTTTGTTTCATTACAGACTTAACAATGAACCACATTTTCCAGGCAACCTTACTCACCAGGTATCATTTAATAAACTTCAGAATTATACAAGTCTTTATCATCTATATTAAAAGAACAAGTCAAGTAAGGTACTCTTCTAAATGATACTAGCGTATTTTTCTTCTATTTATCCACATTTGAATTTTTGCAACGTTAGCTTCTGGAAGAGTAGGAAGAGGCACATTGAATATCAATGTGCTAAGACTGCAAAGGCCACAGAGCAATAGCTCTAGTATGAAATTTGATAAATACGCATTAGAACTGAAAGACAGAATCTGAATTTTGCTTTGAGAAATTATTAGTAAAGCAGAAAATTACAATGAAAAATCTTATCCTTTCTACTGAATTTTAACAATTCTATTTTGTTGCAAAACCAGGAGGGTACATATTTAAAAAACACATTCCCATAAATTTAAGAAACAGGTAGAGTAGGGAAAGGATGGGACTGGAATCAAAAGGCAAAACTGGGAGGAACACAGAGCAGAAAGCAGAGGCAGGACAAGGTCAAGAATATCATCAGACAAGAGATGATAAGAGATATTTACCACAGACAGCAAATGTCTATTTCAGATTTTGGAATTTTCGCAGGGTTTCCAGACTCACACAACTCCTCTGTTATCCAGAAAATAGTTTTTGATCTCTGTGGAAAAATATGCTTCTTGTTCCTGTGATATTAAGAAGTACACACAAAGGAGAATAAAATACTGACACTGTTTTATGTTACACACAGACTTGTGTGTTGATGTTAACTGTTGGGGACATTAGTGCAGGCAAGGGCTGCATTAGAAACCTGGACTTTATCCCACAAAGTTGCTGGTTAATACAGGGTAAGTGCAAGAACTGAAGTTAAGGTAAGTATGCATTCATTCACTTTTCAGGGCGCTTACTCTGAGAGGCAGAGATTTGGTCAAACTGATCGTTCACAGCTACACTGGAAGACAACTTGAACAGTTCTTTGAGCACACAAAATCACGTACTCCAGATAAGTCTGACCTTGTGTGCTTTCCTACACAAAATTTTCAATCTAAATTCTCTGTTCCTCCTTTCTACACCTCTGAAATGAGGGCAACATTAACTTGCTTAGGAATTTGTCAGTGGAACTGCCTGCTTGTTGTTCCCTAGTGGCAAGTGACATTTCATCCACCTTGAAACATGCTGAGGCAGGTGAAAGAGATGCCATTCCTCCAGACAGGCGTGCATGTGTGTGCACCCAGCCCCATGGCTGAGCCTCCACGGACAATGTGTCAGCCTGCCCACGGAGTTCCTCCCTTGCAAACATAACCCCCTGGCCCCCCAAGAGGGTGGGATCCATCACCCATACAAAGCTGTAGCTCCTGAGTTTTGAACCAGCATCCCCTTTTATGTCAGTGGGACAGTAACCACAATAATGTGAATATCTGCACATGCAGGCACCCTGTGCATGGACTCTGACAGGGGAAGGAAAGAGTGACCATCTGTTGAAGAAGATAACACTCATGGAAAGGCCAATTAAGCTTGTATGAAAAAATCTTCATTAAGGTATTTCCTACATTTTAAAAGAGTTACTTTGCTTATTAATAATATTCTTTTATTATTTTTCCCTGAATGTGTATCTCTGTACATTACATGTGTACATACAAATTATTCTACTTAATAAAAAGACTCTGGTATTAGATATAAAACAGAATACTTTCTGCTCAACTACCAATTCAATGACAGCAAATGAAAAAATCTAGGGAAGGAATGAAAACTAGCAGAAGATTGAATTGCAATTGTGTTGGGTTAAAGAATCCATAGAAAAAGAAAAGAAAAAAAGTTACCGCTTTTTCATTACAGAATGAAACCACCGCCAAAATTTATGTCCAGCAAAAAGAGCACAGTGTAAGATACATCAAAAATCACAGTTTTCAACAGCACACCAGTCTTTAGGATCGGTGAAACTATCTAATTGATAGATAATTTGATAACCTCGAGGTGAGATTCTTTAAAATCACAGACAAGATCACTGAATGGCAAGCTAAATCTCAATGGATGAAACAGACTGAAAATTGAATCTGATGTATGTATCTCTCCAATTACCAAGCTAAGTGTTCCAACAATGGGCATAAGCAGATATGTGACAAAATTCTGTGTGAGACTGGTAATGTTACCTCGGACATTTAGCTGAAAACAGCAAAATAAATGAAAAAACATTCTCAAGAAAATATTATATATAATAGAAGGGCTGATAGGATTTTTAGCAGAACCAATTGTATACTGAGTTGCTAAAATATGTATCAACATTAGAAGATAAATGCACAACACTTTTATATGCCTAGAGTTGAAAAATCAGAGAAAGAGCATTAAGCAAGCCTGAAGTCATCTGTTATACTCCTTTCTTTTCACATTTACATGAAATCCTTATAACTTTGGTGGCAAGAGATTGAATATGTATACTGTTTCCCTTGATAGATGAATCCATTATCCTCAGTTTAGAACCAGCTGCCAGAGGAAATATCTGCATTAGCGGAGTCTCCTATAAAAACATTTTTGAAGTAAGAAAAACTTCTTACAGCTGACCAGATGTTATCTCTAATGAACCAAAATATTTCCTAAACTTCTGTAGAAAGCAAACACTCTCATTATGGGAATTCGACTGAGTTAGTTCCATGAACCTAATGAATCATTAGTCTTTTTATTTATTTTTTAAACTTAAACTTAGTTTCAATACAAAAGGCTGCTTGTCCTTTTGAATATTTCATGTAAGGTGACACCATCTATGTTAATTGGTGAAAGAAAACGTTTTACTTCATAAATATATAAAAAACAGCTGTGTAATTCAGACCAATATAAAATTCCTAAATGCTATGAAGTTTTGTCAGAGTTCAGTTCTGTCTGAAATTTTTAATTCATTTAGCAAAACTACTTTAAGGCTTAGCAGATCTCTTTCACAGTCACTATCTGCCCCTGTTCCTTCCTATCCCTCCCAAAATTTGAAATTTTCATGTGTTTTATATCCATTCTCAGTCTACAATCCAAGCACACAACCTGCAGTTGAAATTATTTCATTTAAGAGAAATGTTCAGCCAGAGGAGTGCAGAAACCACGGAAACAGAATAATTATTTCTTTTGGGGAAACAAATACATAGCAGTTACTTGCTGTGCTACATTGAGGGAAAAAGTAGACGTGTAAGGAGATGTCTGCTTTCTGCTTACAGGCTCAAGGCTGCCAAAGAAATAGGATCAGGACCTTGGTGTTAGTTTCAGCTACGGTTTAAACTCCCTACAGCAAAGTTCGTATATACTGGCTTTTATTTTCAGATGTTGGGAAATACTGCTAAGCATTCTAACAGAGCAGTGACAAGTGGCTGTTTTTAAAAAAAGAATATTGGTCAGTTTTTTTGGTTTTTTTTTTTCCCTTTCAAGACAAGATAACAAATCTAATCCTCACAGCAGCATCATAATACTCTTCCCTTCCTCCCTCTACCCTGACACAGAGTGGTGACATCGGTAATTACAAGTGCCAACCCCCAGGTGGTACACAAGGCTTTTGGTACCAGGCCACTTCTTCATCTTGTGGACAATAATGTTAATCAGGAAGCAATCCAGGCTTCCACCAGAGAAAAATCATGACCTGCCCTATTTGCATTAGTGCTGGATAACTCCCAGATGAGTTAATACAGCTGAAGCCTAATTAAATCCTATCCCATGCATCTTGACTGTGTTGCTGTGTGTCTAGGACAATGAATGAGCACAGGTCTTTTATGGATAGTTCTTTAAAAAAAAGAAAACCTTAAAAAATTAAAAACCTTCTTTTAGATTAGCTATCAGTCAGAGCACAAAGGCTTCAGCCATAGCTGTTGTGATTTGTCTGTCCAAAATGAACCTCTCCATGGTGATGTACTCATAAGAGCAGGCTGTGTCAAAAGTTCCTATTAAGCTGCCACTAAAATCAAGAAACTTCAGAGAAAGAAGGTTTTATTTCTGGCATCCAACTTGAGGAAGTTAGAGAAGAAATGCTGAAGGTTAAGGCTGCCAGAAACTTTTATGAAAATGCCAAAAACTTGTTAAAGGAGAGATCATCTGCTATCATCTTTACAAACTGCAAAGAAATTCAACTTTATTGAAGAAGGGTCCTTCTAAGAGTCTTCCAGACTACTTAGTTAACAGTAAGACAAAAGAAGGTTTTAGGGTGTAGAAGCAAAACCAGGAAACAATTATCCACAGAATAACAGACTCTAAAGGGACAAAGTTATTCCATAAACACAAAAATTTCTGCACTTCACATGTGCTCACTTCAGCTGATCTGTGCCAGAGAAGTCTCATGCTTGTGCACCTCCTTCCCACTAAGATAACAGCTGAACATGGACCACAAAGGATCCTAGCAACTATTGCTCCCACAGCAGGCAAAAAAATTCCCTTCTACAAAGAATCAGAGCCCATGTTTGTCACTGTCACGTCCGAGACAGGTAAAGAAAATGACACAGAGTCCGGGCTTATGAACAAGTGGAAGCGCTTTAATAATTTGCTAACTACTTTTATAGGATAGATTGCAAAAGTGTGTTGAATGGCAATAGGTAATTGGTTCCTCGGCCATCCACCCCTTGAGAGGATTGGCCAAGTCCTAAGATACCTATTCCAAAATATTTTCAAAGTCAAAGCCATAACAATCTTGCAAAACAGCCTGCAGGTGCAAGAAGTTTATAAAACTGTGACCTTGTTTAAAATATAGTTTGCATGGGAAAGACAGTCTGCTCACAGAATATTGAGAAAAGGCTGAAGAATTTCTCTGCTTCTAGCTTTTTAGCACCTACACATGTCTGTCAATCATAAGACACTGAAAGGAGCACAGAGAGCATGTGAGGAAGAGTCCTGCCCAGCCTGCATGAAGCATGACCCCAGGTGTGCTTTCCCCTGCCTTTTTCAGCTGAGCTGATATATAACTGCCCTAAGAATTATTAAACTATGGACAGCAAATACAGTAGCATAATGTAGCTGCTAATTTGGAAGCCATCAGTACCTGGCATTCAACAGCAGGAAAAGTTGTTTTCCTACAGAGAGCACCACCAGGAGCACTAGGAAAGCAATGATGGGGCCAGGTGGGTGTGGAAGCCACAGGAGGAGCATACCCTGGAGAAGTATAAGTGGCAGGAGCTAACAGCCCCAGCGCCAGTCTGTAAAACCTGAGCATCACACACATCTCACATGCTGCTTCTCTGGACATCCAGTAGAGAGGCAGCAAAGAAATACTGAGAGTCATTCCAGTGGTCTTCAACAGAGAACAGAGAGGGTCTCCCAAATCTGCAGGCATGGCCAGCCTGGGAAAACCCAGAATGGCGGGCAGGGTTTGGCCCAGGACCACCACGCTCTACAGTATCCAGTGAGCAGATCAAGATTGGAGGAGCTGCCTGGGTACAGTGAGCATCTGGGCACCTGACTTTCAGCCCAGAGCACGTGAAGACATGTCCTAGTTCTTGGGAATATGTGGGCAGGGATCAATGAGTCACATCAGCTTTGTTTTTAGAAGGAATCCCAATCTCTTCCTGTAAAATCTTTCTCTAAAATGTGCTGTGCCGGCACCAATGTTGCAACATTAGGTGCCATGTTTAGGTGCATAACCTCTTCCAAAGGCTGTTTTCAGATATCTTTTAGATATCTCCAGAGATGGTGATGCCACCACTTCCTTGGGAACTCTGTTCCAATGCCTGAAATCCTTTTGGTGATGAAATTTTTCCTAATGTCCAACCTAAACCTCCCCTGGTGCAACTTGAGGTAATTTCCTCTTGTCCTATTGTATAGCGACAAAGAAGCTCAAATTGTTTGCTATGGGAAAACATCCCTTGAGGTGAACAAAGGCAAAGAGTCATCCTTGGATGAATTCCAAAGTTCCAAAAACCATACACGTTATAGGGTCATCAATGAAATTAAGTGTGTGTCAAACTACACAGGCACACAGCACTGGTAAGTATTTTGTTTGGACAGTGCTGTAAGTGAAAGCACATTGGAGAAGACCAACCTCTCATCAGAGGTGTGACCTTCAGAACGAAACTACATCCCAGTACAGGCGGAATATGATGCCATTTGAAACTGGCTTTGGAAAAAGATTTGGTTTGCATTAAGAAACAAAAATATTCTCTTGTATCACTGTCATTTAGTCTTTTCTGACCCGACATTAAAGGGTTTCTAAATTATTTGATTTCTGAAGCAAAGGTATACAAAGCTTAAACTATAAAGCTCTGGTACTTCTGTTTCAGGCCTTTAGGGAACTTTTGCAGTTACTCTTTTCCAAGAAGTATAGCTGATCAGTCTGAGTTCTTACTCCATAGAAGGGAAAGAAAAAAAGTCTTTTGATAAAACAATTCATGAGTCTGTCTTTTAATTGTTTGCAAATCCTAGTCATAGTTCCTTATAACCGTGCTCTTTCCTATTAGTGCTTGTGTGCACACACATATTTCTAACTTGTTTTGTTATATTTATTTCTGTTTGACATTTCACTATGGAAAGGGTTAAAAAACAACTTTAAAATGTTCTGAAAGTTCATTGTTGTCATCTAGAAAGCAGTAATACAATCTCTGTTTAATAGAGTGCACGTTCTTAACAGCATCAGTTTTTGGTACCAAAAGCTTCTCTGAAGTATCTGTAATGTCATGACAACCTAGTATTTATACTGCATATAAATTCAATTATTCAATAGTTTTGAGTGTACTATCTGCCAAACCCTATTTTATTAAGCAAAAAAAAAAAATTTCTTTGTCCATACATTTACATTTCTAAAATAGTTCCGAATTCTATAATACTGTTTCTAATTAATAGAACAATATTATTTTTAGCCCATGAATTAACTTTCTAAATTTGTTCTGGTGAGCAATCTAAATATCTGAGCTTTAAAAACAAACTTAACCATGTTATTGGGGGGAGGGTAAGGTACAGAACTGAATATTTGTGTTGTGGTTAGTCAATTTTCCAATTACATCGGATTTGCAAAGCAAATGTACTTCCAGTAATCCATATATTTTTAGAGTTATGTAGACCTACAGTGTACAAACATAGACATGCTACTTGGATTACTTGACAAAAAGATAGAATGTAGATGGCAACACTGCCTGGGATATCAGTGAATCAAGCAGAGAACTGTTTTTGGGTTTTCATCATATTACAAGAACATCAAAGCATTCAGTTAGACAATGGTATTTATGGGTTAAATCCAATGTTCTGAGTAAAGTCCCTGCACTGTTTCTCTCTATTCTTTCGGTATGTAATCTGTATTCTCTAAACAGATCACTTTACCAGTCCTTACCCTTTTGGCCTCAGAGCAAGCCTCTACACTTTCCTATGATTACGTCTCCTATCTTGCATGAACATTCCCACAAACTTCTCTGGAAGTTGAATCTTACTATTTTCCCTCATTCTACCAGAAAAAAAAAAAAAAACGTACTTATACAAATTACTATGGTGTTTGAATCCACAATTTGTGTTAAACTTCTAATATGAAAATCAGGCAATACCATATAGGCTTTTCAAGATGATACATAAGTGCATAAGTAGACGTGAATCTGTAAATGCAATGAGAAACTCATGGTAGAGAAGGCTTTTTCCAAGGATTTTATTATCAAGTAGCACTCACTTTGACAATATTTCCAGACCAAAATAAAACTGGAAATTGAAATAATTTAAGGCAGGAAATATGAAATTCATCAAAATAACTGAGGATATTGCTTAAGGTATGATGCTGCCTAAGCCACAATGTCACTGTTAAAACATTTTTGAAACAGCTGTTATGATGAAAAAATCATGCTTTCTTCTGCATTCTCTTTCAATACATTTATTTTAAAATCAGTTTAATATAAATTGATTTCTAGGTACAAACACCATCAATAACATTGTCACCTTTATTTTCCAAAATGGCAATGCATGACACATGCAAATTAAGAATAACACTGAGTTATTAAAGAATATGTGATTTTAAGTAGAGTCACAACGTATATTCAAAACAAACAAGGAGCTTCTTTCTCAGATGTAGGAATTCCATGTCATTAAAATGTTACTGAAGTGTGTTTAACAAGAGAAAGCAGGTGTGAGCAGCCAACTCAGTTTTGATTTGCCTCAACGCTGTTTGTCAGAGGCATGTGGGGGAGGATGCACTTGTGCCACGTCCAGGAGGCAACTAGAAGAAGATGGGAGAAAGCCTTGTCTCTGGGGAGACTTTGCCTGGCAACCATTTCCCACCTCACATGGGATAGGCAGTCAGTGGGAGACCACCAAGGGCCCTGTACCCTCCAGAGAGGCTTCTCCAGTCAGATGGCAAAAGGTCTGCAATGGACTGTAGGCGCTAAAAAGCTAGAAGCAGAGAAATTCTTCAGCCTTTTCTCAATATCCTGTGACACTGTCTTTCCTATGTAAATAATTTTAAACAAGGTCACAGTTTCATAAACTTCTTGCACCCGCAAGCTGTTTTGCAAGATTGTTATGGCTTTGACTTTGAAAATATTTTGGAATAGGTATCTTAGGACTTGGCCAATCCTCTCAAGGGGTGGATGGCCGAGGAACCAATTACCTATTGCCATTCAACACACTTTTGCGATCTATCCTATATAGTAGTCAGAAAATTATTAAAAAAGAAGCTTTGGGTTCCACTTGTTCATGAGCCTGGACTCTGTGTCGTTTTCTTTATGCGCCTCGGACATAACAGTGACAATGGAGTGCAGTGGGATATTGGACTGGGCCAATGGTCTCCTGTCNATTGGACTGGGCCAATGATCTCCTGTCACCAGGTGGAACTTGGGAGGAGCCAGGGGGTATAAAAAGTAATTGCATCACAAGCTCTGTAGGCTTTTGGAGTTTATGCTTTTGTCTCTCTGGGGGCTTTTGGGGCTCTGGAGACTGTGCTTATTGTTTTGGGGGGCTTTTTGAAACTTGTTTTGAGTGTGGGCTTTTGGCTTGGGGCTCTTTGAGACTGTGCTTTTGCGGCTTGGTGATTCGAGGGGNCCAGGTGGAACTTGGGAGGAGCCAGGGGGTATAAAAAGTAACTGCATCACAAGCTCTGTGGGCTTTTGGAGTTTATGCTTTTGTCTCTCTGGGGGCTTTTGGGGCTCTGGAGACTGTGCTTATTGTTTTGGGGGGCTTTTTGAAACTTGTTTTGAGTGTGGGCTTTTGGCTTGGGGCTCTTTGAGACTGTGCTTTTGCGGCTTGGTGATTCGAGGGGCTTTTTGAGACTTGCTTTTTGAGACTTGCTTTTCCAAACTTGCTTTGGAGTCGGGGCTTTGGAGTCTTATGCTTTTTGCCCGGGCCCAAGCCTGCCTTTTGGCTCTCTTGCCCTCGATGGCTCTTGCTTGCCCTCGCGTCTGTCCTGCCTCCCCGTGTCCCTGACCAACGCCCTGCCTGCTTCTGCGTCCCTGCCTGAGCCCCCTGCGTCCAGCCCTGCCCGCCTCTGAGCCAGCCTGCCGCCGTGATCCTCGCCACGACCCTGTCCAGGGTTCTGGGCCGCCTGCCCGAGCGCTCCTCACCACGTGTCTGCCCAGGCGAGCAGCGCGCACAGGCGCGCCTCGTGGCGGTTGACGGCACTCCCCGACCTCCGGTAGTAATGCCCCTTTTTCCCTCTGTTTCCACTCTCCCTCGCTCTCTGGCTCTGTATTTTCTAGCCCTCTTCAGTAGGGTAACTCCTTTTAATTTTGGTGGGTTTTTTTTTTTTTTTTTCCGTTATCAAGAAACTTAATTTCGTTCCTGACCATCTATTTTTTAAAAGAGCTCCTCTCGGTTTCCCTCAGTGGGACGCGACAGCAGGATAGTACGTTTTATTTAAAAGCAGCTTTTATGAAGAACGTTTTCAGTTGTCTGTCTTCTTTTGGATTTAGAGATCAGATAATGTACAGAAGCGTCCTGTTTCCACTCTGCATGGAAAATGTTACCGATGCAACGCTCATCTGGACAGTGTGATTCACTCCGAGTCAGTATTATAATTCTGCCATTTGGAGAAACATGAGAACGCGATGTGTGGTAATTAACTCTCATCCAGCTATTGCTGCTGTTACATACATATTTTGATATTTATTTATTCTAAAATGTTTTCTTCCAGAAGTTTGCACCCTTCACCTCCTTCCACACAATTATCTCTTGTTTTACAAACCGTTTTTATATACAAATTGTGTTAGTACTAAGTACTAAGTCACATTAGGTAGTTAAAATTACTCTCAGTTTTTAATACACTTGCTAACGTTAAAATATATTTACAGGTGTGAATTTTGAAAAAAAGAAAAACATTTTTGTGGCTAGTTTTATTACTTGAAACATCTTGGATAATTAAAGTAATTTCTAAAATTCAGTGTTTTTTAAGAAATCAGCAGGTTTGAAAAACTTCAAGGAGAATAGTATCTCCCCTTTGCAGACCATATTACCTCCTATCATTACTATTCCTTTTCATATGATTAACTAAAGTGTTATTAAAATGCCATATCTTCATGAAGTGTCACCAACTGCCTGTTGTAAAGTGTGTTCTGATTTGTAGATCAAAGTATTGTAGATCATAATTGTAAGGTTTGCTTAGCCAAAAGGTTAGCATCCTTCAAGGAATATCCAGATATGCTTCAAGGTTGTTAAACATGGAAAGTGGTGGATGGGACTGATTTTGAATGTGGCCCAAAATGCTAATATTTTTTTCTTTCAACTGCTACATAGAGAGGAATGTTTTATTTTTTCTACTACATGAGCATATTGGACATAAAAAGGGCTTTCAAAATTTTAAATGAGATCATTCATATTTGATACTTGCATGTAAAAGCAACTCAAAGTTTATGAAAATAATATTACATAGCTACATACTTTGATCATTTAATACCATCCTCAGTTACTAAGATAATAATTTAAATAAAGAATACACTTGCATTCATTTGTCTAATATGCAGGAATTTTAAGCAGATTCTAGAGAAGTAAGCACTGCTACTACAAGTTGTGTGCTTCCTCTATTCAGCTTAAATGCAGGAAGCTCATGTGCCTACACACTTGTAAGGAAGAAAAAATAATTACTAACAATGGTTTAGTGAAATATCTGAACAAAAGACTGTACATAATACAAGCTAAAACTCCAGATTATGAAGGTGTTCATAAACACCAGATGTTTTCCTGATATGTGTGTGGTAGCAGGAAAGGTACTGGTGAGCTAAAAAGGCTCAAAGAATTAACTTAGATACTTGGAATCAAGAGATCTAGTGTGTTAATACTCATCTTAATACTTGAGAAAGCAGCAATGAGAGATCACAGTAGCAAATCAAAGTATAAAACTTTAGTAGTGAGAAGTTTTCTAAATCATGGTTAAAAAGTAGATTCTCATAATACTAACAAAAGAATAAAAATAATAAACCAAACAAACAGTATCTGAATGGAATTATATTTTACTATGACCTTAGCTATTGCTATTCTAATCTCTCTTTTTAAACAATGGTTTTCTGCCAGTAATTTTTCTTCAGAATCCTCCTGAGGAATCACTTAATCCCATGCAGTTTGCAGACATGCACAAAATATACAAAGTTATGCCTGATTATTAAAGACCACTGTGAAAGAGTTTGAATGCAGGTTATTTTAACCTTTAGAAACAAATTAAGTAACCCTAGCACCTTACAATGTTTAGTTCTCGTAATTAAATCAGGCATGTGTGCATCACTTATCAGTTTCACTCCAGAGGATGCAAAACTCAAGAAAACCAGTAAAATGTCTGAACACAGTATCCCTGGGTTTTCATCCTAGGAAATGCTGCAGTAAAGTCATGTATTTGGTCAATAAAGGTCAACACATCCTGAGAGCCTCTAAAAAGCAATCTAGACACTCTAAATAAACATCTGAGATAAAATGGGAGCCATCAAGATACAATTAGGAAACAGCAGGTTCAGGAACACCAGCAGAATGCAGACCATTTGAAAACAGCTCCATTTTCTCTTTTGGGTACATTTGATTTCTATTTAAAGCTCTGATAACGCAGATAAAATGACCATGTACGTAAATTAATATGACTGCATTTTTTCCAAGTTATCTGATGCAGGCTGATAGGGCAAAATTTTTTTTCTATAAGAAGTAACTACTCATATGTGTAACATTTAACAATAGCTTTCATGTGGCAAACTCCAAGAATGATATATTTTACAAAGTATATTGTAAATTTAGAGGGCTCTTTTTTGTAGGGCCTCAGTTTATAGTGCCAAATTAAAGCACGTTTCTTAAGATTGACCCTTCTTAAACTATTACCTGTATTCCTCTGCAAAGGGAAAGTTTCAGTGGAAAGTACCTAATATATGAAAGTTAGGGCAAGTTACGAGACTGGACATAGAGAAGAAAATGTTTCAAGTAGTTTGGATTTACTCGATTTACTTATTTCTGGGTCTAAAGCAGAGGCACTATAGACTTACGCAGGAGAATTAGGTGTGAAAACAAATGCACATTATACACAAACTTTTGAAACAAATACTATTTTCTATTTATTAAACCAGAGCAAATCTAAACAGCATAAAAAATCCACCATTGGTCTGCTGCTACACAGCAGGAAATGCACCTTACTTAGCAACCGCAGTCTCAAGCCCACATATTATCCAAAAAGGTACCTCAGTTATCTCCCCTAGAACTATATGTCAGAAAGAAAGTCTGCACAGTATGAAATAGACTCCTTGAAACAGAGAACAAAAGGAGCATGATCTTCTCTCTGCCAAAAACACGGGTTTTTTTCCTCCTCTATACTTTTAGAGTTTCATTTTGAGTTTACACAATTTTCTTTTGGTTAACATTCTTTTTTTTTCCTCTTCTTCTTATTTTTTAAAACAGGCCCAAAGTTCATTACTGTCTTTTGTTTTAAAATTTTAATAAAAAACTGTCATTGTCATTCAAGTGCAAATAAAGCAAAGCACATCAGTTTGCTTGATGCCATCTTTTCCCCCTTTCAAGTTGAATTACATAGCACTGACAAAATAATATCATCAGTGCAAGCCTTCAGACAGCAGATGTTGGGTAGAGGACCAGTAAGAAGTCACAAGAAGTGGTCAGAATTACTAGCTAGTTCTCCTAATCCATGCAAAGCAAACACAACAGCCAGTGTCCTGTAACAAATGAAGTCAACTTCTGAAGCTCAAACAAAAGGAAACAAAAGAAAGACAAAAAAAAAATTATAATCTCACAAAGGGCACAATACAAACACACACAAATGTTGTCCTGTGTATATAGGGAAAGCTCATCCATGGGAACAAGCTACCCAAAAGCAGGCATGTGATGTTTACCAGAGGAATTTGCACAATGGGATGCATCTCACATTTCTTCAGGTGAAAGTTACATGTAAAGTCTCACCAGAAAGGTCAGTCTTCTGATTTAAGGATATTTTAGGACAACTGAGTATCCTGATGTCTAAGAGAGGAAGGATAGAACTTCTTGGACAATTACCTGACTTTTGCATGGCTAAGGTTACATGAGAGCAGCCCTGCCTTGGGTGCATTCAGATATAAAACAAGTTGCAGGAAGAAAGTATTACATTGGGATACGTCAGGTGTAGTGGGGCATTTTCAAAACAAATCAGCCAGGATACACACTTAATTCTGCCTCTTTACAGGTGATACAAACACTGTTTACAAGGGTGAGAGAGGGAAAAGAAGTGACACTGCTGCACTGAGCAAAAGCAGAGTTCCTGTCCTCCAGTGGTTGAGTAGATTTGCCAAGACAACATGCTTTGTTACTGTCTTAGCTCTGTAACTCGCAGCAGATTAGGAAAGACAGCACACTATGGAGCACGGAGGGAAGTGGATGAAGGGTGAGCACACCATGATTGTGCTCTGCTACCAACTGTTATTAATCCACTGGATAAGCATCAGCACACACAAGTCCCTTCCACTTTTGGACCTCGTCCATCAACAGCTGTGATAATTGGGCATAGGTTAGAAACAGCTTTGAGCCAAGTAAACAACTTAAAAATGTGTGTGTATATATATATATATTTAAAATAAGAGTTTAATAATGAAAATATCTGAGAGAACATCTATTTATTAAAGAACAAGTAAGAAATACTCTAAATTCTACGTTACTACATATTGCTACATTCATTAATTGACTTGTTTATTAAGTAGTTGCTGTAGCTTGGATTTAAGACAACTATCAAACTTTTCTACTGATCTCACCAAAGCACCAGTCCCCTCTTTAAAATATTGATTGTATTCCAGCAGTTCTAATCTAAGGCTTTATTGAAAAGGTTATGAAGATATTGTCAGCATTCAGACATGGACACGTATTTCCCAAATACAAGTGAACTCAAAAGAATACAAATATTAGTATAACATCATGCTTTGTAGTCTGCTGAAATTCAGTACTTACATTTTTATTTAGACAAATGATGCATAAGCGTCAGGAGTGTTAATTGACACAGACATTTCTCATTTCTAAAGTAGCTCATTTGGTAGAGCCACTATCAAATAAAATTCTGTAATGGTTAAATTATAGGGCATTTCAAGGCAGCAAATTGATCAAAGTGGTTATTTTTTTCTTGCTCTGAACACAAACAGCAGATAATTTTAGTGTGGCAGTGTGCTTGCAGGCTTTGTACTTGAAATACAATGCAATGAAGATCTGTATGCTGAACTAAAATGAGGATCCCTTTTTCTTTCTGAGTACAGTTTAAACCAGGAAGAGTAATAAATACGTGAAGATATATAAAGAATGTGATCCTATCAGAACTCCTGCACTTACTCTTTCCCTATCCAGATTGCTGACGTGCAATAGCAAAAGCTGTACCCAGCTGAAATGCTTTCTAAAGCTCTGGCTGAAAGGCAATATTCACAGTAGGATGTATATGTTCTCTTCCAAAAAATTATTTTCCTCTTCTAATTTTTGACTGAAGGTTCATCGGTATTTCCATTTGTCAGGATTTCCATCCAAACTAAGGTCACCAAGGCCAGAGGATTGCAAGGCAGACTTTCATCACATCTAAGCAATGTTACAGGTCTGATTGTATGTGTTTCTCAAATAAAACCATACAACTTTCAGTGTTTACAAAGGTAAAAATTGAATGCACCACGATACTCCTGCCTAATAAAACAAAAGAGATTTCAAACTAGCAAAAAGTGATAATAGGCAAGAGAATATTCCCATTTACCTCAGATATCTCTATTAGTCATAGTGGAAATCTGAAATAGTGGAAACCTTGCAAACAACAAACACAGACCACTATAGATTTAAAATACCAAATTATGCCTTCTAAATACTTAAGTTTCCTGATAACGTTTCTTTGTGTCCCAGGCATACATACACATCTGAAATTTGACCTGTAAACATGTGCTTAAGCACACAAATCAGATTCTTGACCCCTACCACAAACTGCTATTAGACAATAGCTCAGGTCAGACAAAAATAAACAAGCAAACCCTGTATTGGAAACATAGAAAAGCCTCTCCTGGGTTTTCTGGGGCAAGGTAAAAGAAAGTGAAACACGTACACAGAGCCAATCTTCTTTCACTGGCAAACCCAATACATTTCCCTTCTCCATGCAAATCTGCCTCTGAACTTTGCTCCATTTCACAGAGCTGCCATGTCTTGGGTATTGCCCTCCTCAAGAAAAAACAAGAAATGGAAAAATACTGCCTGACAGTACAGAGGAGGGCAAAGAATTGAGAAACCAGGGAACAGCTGCAAAATAATCAGAAAGAAAATGGGCACAAAAAATGAAGAGAATGTCCTTTAAATAAAGGAGGTCCATTTCAGACTAAAACTATTCTAAACTGTTCTCTACACTTTTAGTTGTATAACTTTGCTTTCAGGAGTTTTATGACCAGAGTGTTGATCAGATTACTGTGAGTCAATAAAAAATGGTATGTTGGATGTTGATCCCATCTTTTCCTTAACCCTCTACCATCTCTCATTCCCTGCTTCAGTGAATACCAACTAATTTCCCCTGGGAAAAGGGAAGTGTTTAGCTGAAATAGCTTTACATTTTTATTTATTTTAACAAAACTCTCGATACTGTTTATTTAAACTCTACAGGTTCTGTGAAACCCCGAATTATATTCCCTCTAGTCTAAAATGGTTTGACTTAAAATGCATTTTTCTGGTAGCTCCCCAGCTAGCAAGGTCTCTGGTTTTTTTTATGTTTCCAGATACAGGGACCCAAAAGGGTTTTTATTTAACAACAGCTCAATAATTACCTTTTCTAAATTCCCATCTCTCCACTATTGTTTCTGGCATATTAGTTTTCAAGGTCTCAAAGTTCACAGCAGGTTTTTTTGCAAGAACAGTGATAAAGTGCTTGCATTATGAATAGTAATTTTATTCTCTACTACTGTAGCTGAATACAGTGACATACAAACTACCTGATTTCAATATTCCATTGCAAATTCCTTAGGGTTCTGTGTCAGCAGCAACATATTTAGCAACCTTGAAGAAACCTTTTCTTTATGTTGATGGTTTTATTTATTTAAAAACCATCCTCATCTGAGTAGCCACATAATGTGCATAGACTCACCTGCAAGAAGATCCAATGGCATGAAAAATGTTCTAAAATTCTCAACAGCTGTTAAATCAGATTAAAAAATGAGCATAGTTTCAAATGCTCGTTAGGTATTGTATTTTAATGAGACAAACACATCACATCCTCATTCAGCTTTGAATGTATTTTGATCTGGGATGTGGGGATGTGAAGAATCCTTCAAACATTAACATTGTAGCAAGCATTTGCTTAGTTGGTATCAATTAATTAATTAATTAAATCTTGTTATGCTGAGCTACTGCTATTTGCAATTTGAAATTTGAAGCAGGTGGTTTTTTTCTTTATATAGATATCAACTTTTGGCTATTCATACATTTAATTCCAGGTTTAGGTGATTGTATAGAAATACAGCATGTTGCCAAAATCCTAATTTAAAAGAAGTATTTTCATTGACATAAATTGTTTATGAAAAAGGAGCAGTAACTACTGAGAAGCTGTTTTGTTTCAGTTAGCAAAATAAAGTAGCAATTTTATGCTTGAGCCAAACCTCACAAAGGAGTTACTACTTAATTTACTTAAACATAAGAATATTCTGTACTATTCCTTTCCCCCCTGCATACAGTATATAGTGGAAATAATACACCATACTCCACAAGCTATACTGTTAAAACTATCCATCTGAAAGGTGATTCTCATTATACAGACTCAAATGTTGTGATTCAAATACAATTTCACAACAGTTTTCCCCCAGTATACTGTTTAAATTTATACATTTGTAATTTTAGCTGCAAAACATTGAGGGATTTATGTTAACTTCCAAACAGTACAAAATGAGGAATTCTTACAGCCAATGAAAATTTTAAACTCAATCAGACCTTCTTAAAATAACAACTTCTGTAAATATGCATAAGTGACTAATAAGTCTCTCTTTACAGGTGTCACACACACATTTTTATTACTGAATTTCAGGCTTTATCATTTTGAGATGTTTTCACAGATTCCCAGACATATTTAAGACAGTAAACAATCACTGGGTTTAAGTTAGCAAAAACTTCAGTAGAAATCTATTTGTTGTATTTCTGTTGATGATGCTGTAAATAAATGGCACAGATTCAGAAACAAGTAGTTTCCAAACACTGAATTATTTCTTCTAACCATAGTTAAGTTAGTCTCACATTCTAATATTACAAAATTAGTTACAGGAAATAACTTTATATTGAAATCAGCTGCCTGAGTTTTGACTTGTTGCAACTCCTTAGGAATGCTTATTTTTTAATGTAGTGTAATTTCTAGCAGTTCTATATTTATATCACAGTTCAGTAACTTTAATACAACCTAATGCAGTGTAACTGGATGGACAAGGCAGCAGGCAAGGAAGGGCCTCAGCTCTGTGAAAGCCTTCATGACTCCTGCACTCATGCAGCCAAGTATAAAACCTGCAGCTAATTTAAATGGATAGAACTGCACAATATCTCAATGAACATATTTTCTGATCAGAAAGTGACAGGCTTGGAATATATTATCAACAGTAGCAGTGAGGATATTCCATTGCTCTTCCTTATGCTTGATGGGCTATGCCAGTTAACACGCCTGATTTCACATTCTGAAGCTCCTCTAACTTCCCAAATTAGGTAGGGTGGAAAAAGCATTAACTGAGTCAGGTTATTCTGTTCACCCACCTGTTATGAAAAATAAAAGTAAATACTGAGAAGGCTGGGCAGAAAAAATTCACTAACCAAGATTTACCCTCTATCAGAAATAAATGAGAATGAGTTCTCTCAGCTGTGTTATCTATGTTTAGAAGTTCTTCCATAACCACAATTTTTAGCTCTCTCTAGCCCACTAAAAATAATCTAAAACTACATTTTCAAGGTTAAAACTGTCTTTACCCCTCAAGAGCTGCAATCCAAATTTAGCAGGGTCATATATGTACCCTGAATCACAACACAAGTTCTAATTTTGAATATTGAGAATATTATAAAAAGATTTGAAAATAGACACTACATATGCATTATATGGACTAAGGCTTTACTGAAATTTTGGGAACAATTTGTTTAACAAACCACTGATAAATTCAGATGATCACATTTAATTCCAGGCCTACTTCCATGTTTGCTTTCTTGTGTGGGGTATTCCAAATTTAACAGATACTGATGAAACCCAAAATGTTGGATGTGCAGTAAGCTATACTTTGTTATAACTTCAGACTTTACAAGAGCCAGAAAAACTTTGCATTGAGCTGCATGTTCATTCCTTAATGAATGAGCTTGGAAATTCTATAGTGTCTACACATAATTGTAAAATTTGCATATCATAGAAGCAAAATGAACATCACATTAAATTAAGTTCCTGGAATTTTTTTATCCAGATATATTTCTTATACTGCATGTTCACAACACTGGCTTAACCTATAATTACTAGTTTAACACATAATAATTTTGGTGTAATTTGCCCTTCTGAAAATGTCTTAAAATGCAAATGTACTTGCAAGAACAACATATATTTCCTGTCACATTTTATATTAATCACCACTAATAGTAATAAAAACATCATATTAATCACTAGAAATAAGTTAAATCTACAAGACTGTTTCAGGGGAAAGGACAGGGAAGGGATAGATAGGAAGATTTGGGGTCTTTGACGATAAGAAAGGATAATTAGAGATTATTAACATACTCCCATTTTCCTCCCCTCCAGTGAAATTCTTGTAGAAATAGGTCAACTGAGATTGATTTTGCAGTGCCTTTGAGCTGTTTTCACACCACATGCCCATCTTTTCTAAGGGCATAAGTACAATCTAAGTGCTAAAAAAGTATTTACAGAGGGCAGAGTAAAGTAGATTTTTCAGAGATACCCAGCTAAGCAAAGTAATCTATCAGTGCAACTGCAGTGCATCGGCAGAACTGGGTCAAAGAAGGTTGATGCCCCATCATGAATTGGGTGGAATATCCAATCCCTTAGCGAATATCTCTGCATATAGATAAATCCATTTCTACATTACTTCATCCTTGGAAACCTTCTTCAAGACTTTCAGAAAATGTGTTTCTACATTACTACGAGTCAGAGAAACTATCTGAAAAAATGAGATGCAAGGACTAAAGGAGAAGTTCAGGTAGACAATTTTCTCCAGAAGAATCAGGCTATTTGGATCAGAATGCATAGAAACAGGGTGAAAAACAAGGGACCTTAGAGACAATTTATTTTCAGGCAATTACCTTGGGATATAATGGATTACATGTGAGACATGCTGCAGTGAAAAAGGCAGGCAAAAAATTTTCTTTAGCTACAGTTAAAGAGTCTTTAGAACATATGAACTTATTTCTTTATGTTTTTTCCAGCTCAATACTGCATTCAGGTTTGGACATTGCATTTAAAGACTGACACAAACAACTTGGAGACAGTCCAAGAAAAGCACTAGAAATAACCACAGATCTGTAGGATCTTATTTTCTAGACCTCTTATAAGCCTCTTATAGATTGCATAAACTGGAGTTATTCATAACAAGGTGAAAGATCAGTAGGAAAGATAATGATACTCAAAAATATAAAAAGGCTACAAAGGAGAGGAATATATTATGTTTTCAGTGACTATGGTGCATGGTTCAAGAAACTGATGAAGTTAAGATTCAAATTAGATGATGAACAGGGGAAAAAAAAGCCAAACAAATTCTAACTTTAAAAAGAGATTTCAGATTTCTAAGACTAGAAGAGACTTCACTGGAAAAGTTACCAAGGACTTCAAGGGCAATGATGGATTACCATCTATAGCATATTGCATGCATGTTACTAATGGTGCTTTGGGATCAGGATCAACACTACCTGGACTCTTGCAGTCAACATACAATTCCACTCCCTTATGTTTCAAGAGTTTAATAAAAACAAGGTAATATCTCATTGGAGATAAATTCTACTCAGCTCCTGCTTCAAAATAATCTGCTCCTAAGTAAGATAAACTATATGGAACTGGTTTTATTTTCTCTGGAACTGCCTCGAGGAGAGCAAATAAAACATATTCCTGACTTTTAAACAAAGAGGATAAAATAACTTCTTTATGTGAGCTTCAACACGCTGAATATTTTTAAACAGAACATAATGTATATTTACAATTTGTAACAAGACAGCTCTGCTTGAAATTATGACTAAAACTTAAATACTTGCTGCAGTAATTTGCCACACTAAAATTGTCTAGTGATACAGCAGGAAGCAAAAGGCAAACAAGCAGAAAATAAAATAAATGTTTTGAAAACCTTCAGATGTGGTAGAAAGAAGGATAGGAGGATTACAGACAGGGTTTTGGAAACCATCTTCTGGGAGTTACACTCCAATTACAACTTTCTTTCACACAGTTGCCTTACTATACCAGCGCTTAAAGGGCACAGCCACACCAAAGACAATGAACCTTTTGCCTGATTAAGGGCACAAGATTATTACAGTAGTAGTAATTAAAATCAGAGCCCTAATACTTATACACTTCATCTTATTTGGACTAATCAAAGTGACAGAATTAAACACTTGCTCCTGCAGTATCAATGATTAGGTGCATATATAAATTTTCAATGTAGGTTCTGGTATAAATGTAAACTTTTGACAAGGTAACAAAGATGAGTTTAATAAATAGGCTTGAATGATCCATATAATGCTTCAGCTTAGAAAGATATATACTTTAAGGCTACTTTAAATATTAATGATTGATTTGTTCATTACAGCATTATATGTCTGGCTGTAAATATTAACAGAATGTTAATAAA
The DNA here is from genome assembly GCA_013397865.1 of Struthidea cinerea. Lineage (NCBI taxonomy): Eukaryota > Metazoa > Chordata > Aves > Passeriformes > Corcoracidae > Struthidea > Struthidea cinerea. Next base: position 42,493 of record VZTI01006022.1, read on the forward strand.
AATTACACATCCAAATCTTTTTGACTTGCATTTTCAAACGTTGTGTGTAAACATCCCCATTCTAATATAACCTATTGACAGTTTTTTCTTGCCATTGCTGAAAATCTAAGTACCAATAAGTATTGGTTTGGCACAGCCTGGTTTTGTGCAGCAGGGGGGCCACAAAGCTGGCTCCTGTGAGGAAGCTGCTGGAAGCTTCCCACCATGTCCAGCAGAGCCTATGGCTGATGGCTCTGACGAGGGACGTGCTGCTGGCCAAAACCGGGCCAATGAGGGAGGCTGGTGACACCTCTGTGATGGCATATTTAAGAAGAAAATAAAAAAAAAAAGTCACAAGATTTTGGGATTCTAGTCAGAGAAGAGGAGGAGGTGAGAACACGTGAGGAAAACAACACGGCGATGCCAAGGTCAGTGCAGAAGGAGGGGCAGGAGGCGCTCCAGGTGCCGGAGCCGAGGTTTCCCTGCAGGCCGTGGTGCAGACCGTGGTGAAGCAGCTGTGCCCCTGCAGCCCATGGGGATCCACGGGGGATGCAGAGATCCACCCGCAGCCCCTGGGGGAGGTGCCCGTGCTGGAGCGGGTGGATGCCTGGAGGAAGCTGTGCTCCAGTGGGAGTCCCGGTGGAGAGAGAGGCCCCCTGCTTCCAGGCTGGAGCAGCCTGGCCTTGGAGCACTGCACCCCGTGGAAAGAGAGACCCACGGCGCAGCAGTTTTGGGAGGGCTGTGTGCCCGTGGGACGGGCTCACACTGCAGCAGGGGCGGTGTGGCTGCTGCCCGTGAGAGTGGAGCCACGCTGGGGAAGTTCACAGAGAGCTGTGTCCCGTGGGAGGGACCCCACGGCCTCACAGGGGAAGACTCCTCTCCTGCAGCAGCGGAAGGAAATGTCGGTGATGGACTGACCAAACCCCCATGCTCTGTCTCCCTGCGCTGTCGGTGGGAAGGAGGGAGAGGCTGGAGGGGGGGGAAAGTGTTCTAAGGGCTTATTTTACGTCTCATTATCCTCCTCTGATTCTGTTAGTAATAAACTCACTTTGCAGCTTAAGTTGAGCCTGTTTTGCCCTTGAAGTGTTTCTCCCGGTCCTTATCTCACTCGTAAAGCCTTTGTTGACTATTTTTCCTTTTCCCTCCTCTGCCCAGTTGTGGCGGGGGAGGGTGAGCGAGTGGCTCTCGTGGGCGCCTGGCACTGGGCCAGTGTCAAACCACGACACAATAACTAACATTTTTTTTCCAATATCAGTGGTAGACTACTTAAGAATTCCGTGCATTATTCATGCATTCCATTTTCTTCTAAATTATATTTTGGTTAGAATGTTATTCTGAGCTCATTTTTCGTTTCATTAATAAAAAGGCACATATGATATGAAGTAACTTGCAGCATTTCTGCTAGAACATCTTGTTCATGTGCTTTAATCTTTTGTGCTTAATAGCCTCATCAGACTGAAGTACTCAAACCACTGTTCTAAATATTGTGTTCTCAGCAGTAGCTGTCAAACCTGGATTTAGTTGCACTAGAGTTAGGCAGAGTTTTGCACTGGTACCTGCAATTTACCTTCCCATAATTTTTGGTGCCAAAAATATACTCTCAGATTTTAGATGAAAGTCAGATTGATGTTTCTTGATGAAACCCAAAAGCTCAACCATTACTTTTCCCAGTAGCTGTCTTCAAAATCAACACAAAATCAGAGAGGGGATAAAACCTGCAGAGCTGATAATTTTACACAGTGTTACATAAAGCATTTTGGCTTTCAACATTAAAATCAAACTTGAAGAAAAAAATTTGAACAGAGGCAGATAGGTATCTCAGGAGCTTCAGCTGGGACTATTTGAATGCCTTCTTGTTTGCAGGAAATACTATGAGTGATCACCTTGAACACTGGTTGTGCTTACCCACAGGAAGGACATTTGAGACCCAGTCTGTGGATCAAAGACTCTTGGCAAGAGATGTACATTTTAAGAGTCCTAAGTCTACCTTCCAGTAGGGAAGAGAAGAGAGAAAAGGGGCACTGTTGGTTTAGACATATTTGGTTTATAATAATCTTTGCTTCCCCATACCTGAGTTCTAAATTGAGGAAACTTCTGAGAGCAGGGGAAATCCTACCTGCTACTGAGAGAGCCTGAGTTTTCCCTTGGAACCCTCCCATACCGTAAATCAAATATACGTCACAAAGATAAACTACCACCTAGTCCAAACCATAGAAACACATTCATTTTTTTTTTGCTGCAGTTATGCACTGCTCATTTCACTTTGAAAACAATCTTTGTTTTCCAAACTCTTTTTCTACTTTAAACTCTATGATGATGATGGTTCTTGTCAAAGAATATGTATTATATAACTTGGAATCTTCTCTACATGGTCTAACTTCAGAGCACCTTATTATCTTTAAAAGGCATCAGAAAATGACTATAAATTAAATTTTATTCAACTTCTTTTACTAGATGAACTTTCCTTGAAGGAGATGTACAGAACAGACACTATCCCTGTCCAGAGCAAGGATGAGTAGAAGTAATTTAGGGATGACAGAGTATAATTTGATAGGTTTGCACTTTGTCATCTTTATCTCTGTGATTGTTTAAACTTACCCAACAATGCCGTTTGCAGTGGGCCATAACCAGTATACTTTGCCCTAATTAATTTTGTCATAATCTTACACAGTGTTAGCTGACATTTTGTGACTTCCAGCCTTTTGACATAGTAATGAATATAACCTTTAACATGTTACTTCCAGGGTAGTGAACACTACTGACTGCAGTACCTCTTCTGGTTGAACTTGTCAGCAAAATGTGAGCTATGAGAATACAACTCATCCTATGAAATGTTAAACTAACCAGGTCCGTTGTCTATAAAGCACTGACAACATAAGATGCACACCAAAATACACTCTCTGCATGTAGGTTGTAAAGTACAATCTGTAGCTGATGGTGTTTGGTTTATTTGGTGTTACACTATTTATTTAGTGTTACACGTATTCTAACAGAAACATCACCAGATTTGAACTTGGTGTCATTTTTTATATCATCCCAGACCTCTTTAAGAATAGCTATTGCTTCATTTTCTCTTGAAGCATAGCCAAGAAGAAATTTGTCACCTGCAAAGAAGCAGTCAGCAAGAATGTGATTTGGCAATGGTGGTGAAAAAAAGTATTGTCTCTAGTTGAAAAGGAAAGATAAAAGAGATAAGAAAATAATATGCAACCCAAAATTTGCTGAAAAAAAAAGTTAACTTTCTGCCCTTTCTGAAAAGAACCAGGGGGTTTCAACACATTGTTTCTAATCAGTGTGTGAGCTTCTGGTTGATTTTAAATAATTCTATCACTGCTTCCCAAAACTACATATCTTACGGCACAGCACAAGAAATTATTGCAACCTCTGAAATTACAGAATTAATTTAATCTTCATTTTATAGTAATGCTTCCAAACCGTAAGGATTTATTTTCTCTTTAAACTCCGTAAAACAAATTTCTTCCTCTGTTCCCAAGAAGGAAAGCCAGGTTGGAGTTTTGTGTATATATCTAATAGCACAGGCCTACTGTGGTTTCTTGAAGGCATACAATAGATTTTGGGAAATGCGGATGAAATAAAAGAATAAGAAAATAGTGCTTGAATGCAGATTCCCCAAAGCACTGTCACATAACATTAAAACTGATGTGCTCCTGTGTGATAGCTAAGGGAAAAAAAGATTAAGGAAAGTAGTACATGGTATGATTCTGATTAATTCATATTGGCTTTCTGGGAGATTCAAAGGCAAAGACACACACCCAAAAATGCTAAATATGATGACATTAAAGCCTTTAATGAATTCAGGTGAAAAAAAAAAAAAATCTCAAAGGTTTTTTGAAAGTCTTACTGAATAGAAGTATATTCCCAGCAAAGATTTTGGAAATCTGCCACAGTAGATATGGGTTAGTAAGTCAGAAATTTATTCAGGATGCAATGCTAAGCACCTTGAAAGTCAGTATGTTAATCCTGAATTCAGTTTTCCCTTTAATAGTCACCTAGGGTGAAGTCCCTGTAAAGCTGATATGATGGGAACTGCACAGTCAGACTGAGTAACCCTGGGGTTTACCTGCTGGAAATCTGGAGGTATAGAGACCCACATACATTAGGGAGCATTCATCTTGTGCTACAAATATTCTTCTTTAGGGAGGCAAGAAAACAGGAAAATATGATCTCTCATTGTACTTAATGAGTCAGAGTTTGCTGAAAAGTCAACAAATTGTTAAAAAAAAAAGGAGTTCTCTAAAAGATTATAAATTAGAAACAGTTTGACATATACAGGTAGCTACAAATGAATTTAAAAATAACATTAGCAGCAGTAATGGTGAAATTAAGTTCTTTTCATATGCATATTTGTCTTGTCAATAAAATTAATAATTACATTTTTCCACACAGAAACTGTTTTTTACCCATTACCAGGGCACACACTTAAAACTACTTAACCCTGCCTTTGGCTTAGTCAATAAAAGCAGCTTTTAATTATTTATGTTCCATGAAGCCTCACAGTAATTTTCTTTTACAGGCAGCAATAAAGACCACAATTGCATGAATTGAGCATGACGTTTAAAAAACTCTCACAGGCTGATCTATTTCACAATGAATCGGCTTTGAATTTCTTTTTCTTCTCACTTATGGATTCCCTTGGGAATCTCAGACTGGCCTTTGGACACATAAATAGAATTTTTGAGCAGAAGACTCTGCTTCGCAGATACTGCCCAGGCTGTTCAGGTTGCTTCTGCTATTCTTCTGCACGTTAAGATGTGGATTTTAATGCAGCTTGTAAAAGGCATTAGCAATACCACCAATGTAGCAATAGCCGTAGTTGATAAAATAATGGATTCAAACACTTTCCAGAAAAGAAAATCTCAGGTATGATAGTTGAGGCTGTTGGTACATGAAGCTTGAAGATTGACAGAAACTACCAGAACCCATTTCCATGAGAAGTCTGTAATGTATTGATACATAAAGTAGTAGCAGAAGAGGCGCAAGACAGAGGATGCTGGTACCCCTATGCGAGACCAACCTAAAATAATTACACGTTTCCCCAGTAAGAGTTATAGGGCAAAGCAATGCATTATAAAGCAATGCATTATAAAGCAATGCACAGCCCTGGGAAAACATTGGCCTGGAAATAAATCTAAAAAAATCTAATTACTTGTTCTAAGCCTGTAGCACATCCCGCTAAGTAGTGAAAAACATCATAAGGGCACTACGAAATTGAAAATCTTGTACTATACAATAATTTGTCTTCATTAACACGTTTCTATTATTTTTTAACACATATCTAATCTTTTGCTCACTATGTATCCCTTTCGTATTTTCCAGTGCTTCAACAGTATCAGGGGTTTCAATGTTACACTGGAGTATTTAATTTACTGGATTTTTTAATGCTGTGTACAACAACAGTAAATTGTTACATTTGTCAAATTTAAAACAATTAATTCAGCGATGACTTACTCTGCCATGGTGAACTGAACTGTCTAGATCTTAATCTTGACCTTTATTTCTTGCTGTTTATATTATAGTAACGTGTTTTTACTGAGATTTTAACAATTGCATTTTTCTTAAATTAATAATTAATTCCAGTAATTCAGCAACAGTCTGGTTTTGTGCCCTCACTTTCTAGTGCTCCTCATAGCTGAAGGGGCTCTGAAAAAAAAAAAAATGTTCTTTATTCTCTTCTGATGATACAAGCAGACTTGAACATTTACACAGAAAGTATTATTTCTTATTCAGTGGCTGTATTTCATGGAGCTGCAGGTTAGCATGATCCCAAATATTTCATTTGTACTTCATGGGGCTAGCTGCATCTCCCTAGGAGCTGTGTGCTTACCAAACATAATATGATGAAGTGTTATTTTGTTTCCTCATCTGGAAACTGACAACTTTTCCTACCACTGAAATGTACACTGTGCATTACAAATCCCTCCAAGAACCACAGGAAGGAAAGAACAAGTGTATAGGTCAAAAAGGCATGCTTTAGGAAACTTGGGAAGAATGAGTAATGTCATAAACAAAATAGGTTTACAACTGCCTCTGAGAACTACTTCATCAAATCGTCCTCCTCAGGGAAATAACAAAATTAACTACTGCTCTGGACTCAAAAAAATCACCAAACGTCCCTTTAAGAAACTGTTTTCCCAAATGTTTGTGGGGGGTTTTTTCTGTGAAAGTTCCTGAGTGTCAAGAAAATACACATTTCTATTCATCAAAAGAACAATAAAGTATTTTTGCAAGAACCTGCTCTTTTCTCCCGTTAAGTGTTAAAATCTATTTAGAGGCTTCAATTGAGATGCAAATTTTAAAAGATTTTTATATCAACCCAGGTCCAAAAATTACAAAGAGAACGTCCTGGGGAACTCCTATAGAATGTAAACCAGATTCCATACAGTAAAATACACACTCTTATTCTTTTGACAGGCAATTTTCTTCAAGGCATGACTTCTGCAGACCCTTGTGAATCGCTGCTTTCTTTGGGGGATGAAAATATGCCTCCAGCAGGTTACAATAGCTAATCTAGTTACAGGAACAAGCTGGGCTTCATTTCGCTCTAACTTTTGTATTATTTTGTTCTTTTAACAAAACTTGTGCTTTGGAATTTCATTGTATTGTACAGGTGAGAGCTGAAGCATTACTTGGATTAAAATTATAAATACCGATGTTGTGGCTCCACTGATGTAGTGTCTAGCCTTGTATACATATTAAGTAATTGCTATCCCAAATACATTTTCTAAGATCTCACAAATTAACACCTGACCCTGTAAGGACTTCTTGACTGATCAGTCAAGATCAGTAGATCTTTAAACCATATAGGAATATATTTGGCTGGTATAAGTAGCAGGATTGGAGTCTGACTGGGCAAAACAAATTAAATAAAAAAACATTTTTTCTACACTTTGCAGATGGGAAGCCACAGATATGTATCATTAAGAGGTTATTAACAAATATTAACCTTTTCTTTTTTTCTTTAGGCTGTGAGCAACTGTTTAACCCCATCTCTGTTCAATGACAATTCTCTTCACACTGATCATTAAAGTGGTCCAGTTAAACTTCATGAGGAGGACTGTGTGTAAAATTAAGTACTGTTCGCTTAGGATAAGTACAGTTTGCTCAAGGTCTTATGAAATTATTAACAAAGGTGGCATTTTGAGACTTCTAGTTAAAATATAGTGCCTTAAGCATCAGTTCCTCTTTTATTTAAATAGCATTTTCACCCATAGATACTTGTGACTACTGAGAACTACTTAACCTAGACCTTTCTATCCTAGGATTTAGGTAGGAAAAGTAGAATTCAAAAAGCAGGTTGAGTCTTTTAATTGTAACCATGCATGTGTTAGTGTACACATAAATTTACACACATACACGTCTTGTGCATAATTATGGTCCTCCAACTCTCCAGTCAAAAGTGTATACAGGCCTCTTGCTTCAATTTTGGACCATTTTGGTACTGGAAAGGTGTGTGGGTCTAGGCAGGACTGAAGGTGTCCATTCCCTGTTCGTAAAGTCAAATTAGAATGATCTCAGTATCCACTGCTGCACAACTACCTCTAACTGAAGGTTCTGCAGGCTGCCACTTGCATCCACATATTTGCATTCCTTCCTGAGAACACAGTGGTTGACTGACCCTTTCTGTGCCTTAATTAATACCTCCCCGGATGGGGAAGAGTTTTTAGCATCTTTGCTAGGAATCCAAGAGACAAACGGGACCTTCAGCAGTCTCTGCTTTCAGATAGTTGTTTATTAAGTTCTGTCAGAGAAATAGAGTCACTGACATGACCCAGACACAGCACAGAGCAGAGAATGCAGGAGAAAGCCGAATTATCAAGATTAGACAGTCTTTTTAAAGTTAAGTCATCCAATGAAAACCTAAAACAAAAGATATTTTCACTTTTCCACCAATGTTCCATAACTCACTTTGTCACGTACACAGGAACTCCGGAATTCTTTATCCAGTCACCTTAAACTACTTCTACTGCAGAATATGGAGTAGTAGAAGAAACAGAAGAAGGCCTGGAGAACAACAACAATCCTCCATTTTGAAGTTTTTTGCTTTTTATCTATTTACTATATTAACAAACCCAAAGACCCTAAATTTTCACCTTGTGACAATCTTACATAACATTCTATCATCCAGTTCACACCAGTGTAGATTCCAACTCTTCCCAAAGGGTAGGTAATTTTCTCCATGGGCGAAGGTCGAAAACAGTGCTGTCCAGGGGGGTAGAATCCTTCAAAACAGGCAGAGAGATATTCTCCGCATTCTGGATTCCCACAGTTGACCATCTCCTGGGTCTTCTACTGAGAGACTCCACTTATCTCCAGTATCATCCCAGAACATGAATGGGTCTGCAATGGAGTACAGATGCTGAACTTTCATATTCTTAATATGGAACCCTGTCATGCAAAAGAGTAAGGGAAAGACTAAGAGATCACCAAGACAGTGTGTAAGGCACAGATACCTTCTTATCATGGCTGTGACTGGGAGAGGAAACTACCTGTCTTGGAGTCTCATGAATCTATTGGGATTCCTTATCCTAGATGGAACTATCAAGCTTTTAAGTGCAAGGACTAGGATGCAGCAGTTAGTGAAATTGAAACCTCCTCCATGCTCATCCCTATTGGATTCCCTGGAAAGAACCAATAGTGCTTCATGTAATCATTGCGGATTTTAACTCAGCTGTATTTGAAGTTTGATGATGGCTGAACTTATTCACCCTAATTATTAGGAAAAAATATTACAACGGCTGGGACCATCAAAACTATTTATTGGAGTTGCAATTGTTTGAAAGTCCATTAAACACCATCAACCACCTATTCCGTGTAAATGAATACTTGTTCTTCAGGACGTTCTTTAAATACTTGTATCCTTGAGGACTGTTCTTCTATTGAATTTGAACATAACACACCAGAATCAAAGTCTCAATCAGAGAGGCTTATTAACTGTGCTGAAATAATGGATGCAGTCACAACGCAACAAATGGGATCTACAATGTGTAGTATGCTGCTAAAAGCTTTCTGAGTAAGTTCTTCCCAATAGTTTCTTAGTGATAAGAGGATGAAGAAGGACTCTCAGAATATCTTATCTTTGGTGATATCCAGGATGACCTAAGATTATGATCCTAATAGAAACTGCTGTAGTCTAGCACAGGAGCTTTTCCTTGTTTTACACTTTCCTATACCTGAGCAGAACTTGCAATTTCTGCAGCTCCATTTTGGGTTAATTTTTAATATTTAAATTTAACATTGCAGTGTGTGCAGATGTTTCACAGAACATAAGATCCCCCCAGTTAATATTCTGATCAGGTTCTGAAGATGAGATTTTCTATTCCAAGCTACTTATTTTGTCTTGCTCTGCTTTCAGCATATCCATAACTGAATAAAATACCGTCATAATACTACTATTTACTAATCCTAACTATAACACAAACTGGAGTTTTCCTTATCAGGAAAATAGTGGCCTCAGCACTTGAAACTCCACAAGATAAAAACTTAATATTGCATTTTGCTATTTATGTTTCAAGTCCTCAGTTTCATGATGACTCATGTACTGGACTGAGCTGTGAATCAATGTTATCAAATTCAAAAGCACCTTCAAAAGCACACACGTGGGAGTGACAGATGGTGAATAAACCTTTATTTTCTTGGCACTCTCCTGGCATTAAACCAGATGGAGACATTTGCAAATAGCGGATGGTAAATCCTTGGAAGGGCAGGCATTCTCATCACTTCTGTGTTGCTCAGAATCTGCAGGTGTGCCAGTATTTCAAACACATCTTTTGGGTTTAAATTCCTACTTGCAACACTGTATCCAACAGTTCCATATAAGATCTTTACCTGTTTCCTGTCCCTTCCAATACAGCCCACTAGTGCCAAGTATACTTTCCAGTACCATTCCTACAGGACAGTCATGGAGTGCAGCTGATTACCTGGAGAAGCTGTGCGCTCTTCATGCTGGGGATTTTGATAAAGCCCTCAGGAACCTGGTCTGACCTCAGAGCTGATTCTGCTGCTCACAGCGGGATGGAGCACAGACCCCCTGAGGTCCCTTGCCGCCTGAAATTACCCTGTGGTCACACAGTGGCTGTACAGGTGTGGGTGCAGAGGTGTTCTCGGCTCACAGTTGGCACGAGGCTGTACCAGTAAGTCTCCAAATCCACTCCTGACTCTGATGTCATGGATCCCTAACATAACACAGCTAAACCAAACTATTAAATGCTTTTTCTGCTTATATCTCCATATTTTATTAGGACTTGGTCAGCTCCAAGTCAACTTTATGAATCAATATTGCCATAAGAAACAGTATTTTAAATTGTATGCCAGATTTTATTAGTCCCAGACCTGACATGCTTTCGTTCTTAGTTCTCTTATAACTTCTCCTTCCTATTTTTCAGGATCTTTCCCCACAACAGTAAGAAACACAGTGCCTTTCAGCACGTGAAGAACAGATAGCTGATATCCCACTGTCATTTTACCCCAAGCTCAGTGGCATAAAACTACATTTCTTTTAAAGAGTTTTATTTAGCATTTCTTGCTACACTTCTTATTTCCAGATGAGTCAGGCTTTTCTCCGTATCCCATTTATCAAAGTTAATTGAGACACTTCCAAGAACAGAATTATATATTCCCAGTTTTTTTATTTGGCATAATTACTGCCACCTTCGTCAAACCTACAGATAAGAGCAGTATAAGCTGTCCATGCCAATTATGGACAACATGAAGCTTCACTTGAGCAACCTGGTCTTGTGGAAGGTGTCCCTGCCTGTGGCAGGGGGACTAGAACAAGATGATCTTTAAGGTCCCTTCCAACCCAAACTGTTCTATGAGTCACTAATAAAAAAATACCTGACCAAAAGTTAAAATAGGCGATCACAACAGATGATAATCCTCAGTGGTTTTGGATTCTCCACACAGAACTTCTTGTATCTCTTTAAATTTCCTTTTAAGTGATTTAGACCCAATTTCTCTGCTGGCAAAAACCAGCCTTTTGAATATATATGCTGGGTAGAGTTCCTATTCTTTTGACTACTATAGGAAATATCTAGAAAGGAAAGGAGATCATTCTTTCCTCCTGTTTGGAAAGAAACTATTGTTTACCACTGTCTACCAGCTGAATGAATCTGGGAGAAGTGTCCGAGCTGCCAAAGCAGTTACCGAATGCAACTTTCACTGATGAAATGAAATTTTGGCTGTTATTCAGCAGTAGCTTGGGAATATATATGCTAGGTTAATTGCAAAATAGGATACTTTCAGACCTGTGTGAATTGGAACATTGTGAGACCTTCAAAGGTTTGGCTGTCATGTTGTAGTTGATGCAAAGCTTATATACTTAAAGCAAAAATTGGATGTGCTTATGATTTTCAGAATAAATTTGTTCCTGGCTTTTTAACTAGGAAGGAAACTTTCCTGGGCTGAATTGAGGATATAGTTAAGGATATCTTATCCATATAATCATCATCTCATCAAAACTATTTCTGTCCAGTTTTGAGAGAAGGATGTTGTGAGGGACCATGTCAAAGACTTTACAGAACTCCAGATAAATGACACCTGTAGCCCTCCCTTTGTCCACTGATGAAGAGAAGGCCTGTGGGTTGGTCAGGCAGGACTTGAGCTTGGTGAAGCCCTGCTGGCTGTCTCAAATCACCTCCCTGTTCTCCATGTGTCTTAGCAGAGATTCTAGGAGGGTCTGTTACACAGTCTTCCTAGGTACAGAAGTCAGGTCATTCCCAGGGTCTTCATCTCTATCCCTTTTAAAGATGGGTACCATCTTCCCTTTTTCCACTAACCTGTGACTTCACCTGACTGCCATGACTTTTCAAATATCATGGATATTGGCTTTAAAACTACATTTGCCATTTCCTTCAGGACTCTGGGATGCATATCACCAGGTTTTATGTATATTCAGGTTCCTCACATGGTCATAAAACTGATCTTTTCTTACAGTAAGAGGGACTTTGCTCCCCTAGCCCCCATTCTGCTGTCCATCCACTTGAGAAGTGTGGGAGGAGAGGTTGCCAGAGAAGACTGAGGCACAAAGTAGTTGAGTACTTCAGTCTTCTTCTCATCAATTGTTAACATTTTTCTAGCATTGTTTATCAAAGGGGTCACCTTCTTCGACCTTCCTTTTCTGGTTAACATACGTTAGCATGTATGGAATTAAAATACCTCCTTAGGTCATTATTACTGGATTAATAGTGTATCGTTCATAAACTTCCTTCTGCATTTCAAGCAGTTTGTGGGTTTCGCCCCCCAAAAGAGTTGTGTTTGATGGTTTTAGCATCAGAAATACTAAATGAAAACAGATTAAATAATGAGGAAATTTTTCTTTAAGGTCAACGTTCCTCATGTGTACAGATATTTATCCAAAGAGCTTTTTATCGCATATGCAGATGTGTATAGAGTAAGTTTAATATTAGGGTCAAGACTTTTCAAAAATAAGTACCTAAAATCAGCTTCCTAGATTCCATTTCAGCATTGGAGTAAATGGTCTTGTTATCAGACTCCTATCTCTTGGCTTGACAGATACTACTAAAAAAAAAATCCTTTGCACTACAGCTTTGTGTTTGCTAGTGGAATTTATGAATCTCCAGAAGATAAAATCTGAGAATGAACCATTTATGTTCGCACACTTTGGACTCAATTAGTTTTGAAAATGTTTTTGTCTGACCTATCTATATTCTGAAAGCATTCTCCAGCAGTATTAGTTTATGTTTTAAACATATCCATATGCCACACGGGAAACAAAAGCAAAATCTGACAACTTATTATTTCTAAGGAATGTTTCATTTTCTCTTCATCTATACTAACACTCTGAAGGAAAGAATTAAAGCATGTGAGAAATTAATCACACAATGACAAAAAATCTATTCCAAATGGAAATTAAACATTACTTTTTACAGTCACGTTTTCAAGAAGACAATATCCTATTTGAATAAAATAGACTTCTGTACCAAAAAAATTTTAGTATTTCAGATTACATATCTTTTCAGTAAAAAAAATCCCAAAACCATTTTTGCATGATTTTGCACATTATTGGCACTGCAAATATGTTCCTTCATACCTTTTATAAAATGCAACTGAAAAATCCTTAGAGCAAAATCACTTGTTTTTTTCTCACAAAAGCAGGACTTTCAGTTCCTTTTTTCAGTCCTGACAGTGGAAGTGATAATTCTTTATGCTAAACTGACATTTCTTCACTGGGAAACTCTCATTAGATCATGTAATGTTATTTCATTTTGCTAAAATAATGTTTCTTCATTGTAATTTGGCATTGACATTTCAAAGCATACATTGATGACACTTCCAATTCACTAACATTTCAGATATTCCCTTAAACCTGTTTGCAGATAAAGTGACTCTTTTTTTTTTGTCTCAGAAAAAGACCCTACCCTGTTTAATACTAATGAAAATGACGTTATATAAAACTCTCAAACAGAAATTTATAAATCTAGGGCTTTTTTCCCAAAAGTGGAGTCTATTTTCATTGACATTGTCTGATATTTTTTCATGTACAAATTGTATGCTTAAACAGATTAAAGGCATAGCATTCTTAAGAATGTAATTTTATTATTGGATGATATTGACTATATACAGACTGTCTTTCTCATAGATTCACAAAATGTAAACATGTTTTTTATTATTTATTTTAATTTCTTTTTACCTCCATATTGATATTTACTTGACCACAGAAAGCTGCATTTTCCTTATCATTTGAGCAAATACTGTAACTGGCTTTGGGGAACAGACGTGGGTGTCCACACACGCAGTGCTTTGCATTTCCTGCAAACCTCGTGGGTCAGAGAGGGCCCTAACACCCACGAGGCTGTTTGGTACATGCAGGGCAGGAGCTACACCTATGGGTGGAGCTGGATATGGCTGCTCTGTGAGCTCCTGTAACAACCTCGCACTGACAGCAACAGCTATGAGTCTGCAAGTCAGTGAATGGCACCGTGGATTTTAGGGGGTTTAGTGTAGACCTGCACAGAAAAATCCAGCTACTCACTCAAAATTCTTTCAAAAATGATTTCTGAAATAAAAATCAGCTCAAAACACAGATGGCACATTAGGACGTGTGAATAATAAGCTGGCAGAACTTTGTAAAATGCCATCCTTTCAATGCAATCTGCAAGCACTGAACAAAGTAATTCCTTAACTTGGGCAAGCCATTCATTATCAAAAAAAGGTTCAGTTTGAAGGATGAAACAAGGGAAATTAAACCACTGTAAAATCCATTAAGGATATTAATGGGAGACAAGCAAATAGTATTAGCACTAGACATTAGCAACCACTTTTCAAGATAAAACCAAACAATGCTGCTAACTTCTAAAACACAACTTGGACACACCAGAGTTTCAGCTGGTATTGTCACTGTAGATGAAGACTGAAAAACCCAAGGAAAATAAGAGCTGCAGAGACTGGCTTATTAACCACTAGAAGACTTGAATATCTTATTTTCAGTTTTAGAAGAGGCAAAAGTAGTGTCAAGTCTGTATTAAAAGATAAGAGATAGAACTGAGGTTAATGTTCAGGTTTAGAGAGACCGGAGCTGTGCAGACCGAACCATTGCTAAATCCTGTCAGGCTGATGAGCAAAGCTGACAGCTGACATCAGGAGATAAAAGCACCTTAGTTTTAATTTTTAGTTTAGTTCTTACTCTGCCACCTCACTGAAGGCTGGGTTCGGAATTGAAATCTGAGAAAGTAAAGGATGAAATTAGTGCTGTAGTTAGCAAAAGTTATAGAAGATAACTGCAAGCTGGTATAAGCAGCTCTGAGTACCCAATTTCTCATTTCCAGTCTTCAACAGATTCCTGATCTTGGCTAAAGTCTACCAGTAGAATTGGAATGAGTTTGAAAAGCAATACAGCTGAAGAAAACGTTATTGATTAATTTTTCCAGGTCTGCAACAGTAAACAGATTGCTACCATAGAGAGGCCCAGAAACCTTAATTTAGGAGCATAGGTCTCATTTCAAGCCTGGGCTTATGGTCGCGCTTCAAAATGGAGTTAAGGATGCTTCATGAAGGCAAGGATGCCAAAAGTTCAATTTGACAGTCCAACAGAAATCAACTACTGACAGGTGTGAAGCGATTGTACAGCACCGTGGAGCATCAGCACCTGGGGCAGCTCTATCAAAAGGTACAGATGGAGCTGCTTTCACTTTCATGTTCCTGCCCACTCGCCTCATCCCATGATTGTTAAATGGCCCAAAAGGACCATACAAACTAGTTGGGCAGCCTGGGAAGATTTACTGCCATCACTACAGCTGTTCTGATTATATTTTTGGTGATCTGGGGACAATTTCAGTTAACCTTAAGTAGGACTGTTCTCATCATTGTGAAACATCAAAATATAAAGCTGCTGGAAGATGCCTTTGGGTAGGATCCTCTATTGTCTCTTTTTATTGCTTGTCATTCTAAACATCAGACTGGACTAAGTTTGAGGCTGGATTTTCAACAAGAGATTTTTCCGTGAGTGCCATTTGCCCTCTTCCCTCCTTAAGCACCCATTTTTGTTTGCTTCATCAGTAATTCTTCCCTACAACAGTGAAGGGATCAGTAAGATACAGTGAGTGAGGAGACTGACAGGGTACACTATCTTTGTTTTGACTTTCTAGGCCACAAAGATAATTATAAATGCACTTATTTTTGTGGGTACAGGAGTCCCATTTCCCTTCAGCAGCTCTAAGATTTTATAGATCCTAAAAGCTACAACTAAAGTCATAGTGGGAAGGGCTCTTGCCCACTCACTGCAGTAATAAAAAAAACCAAAACAAAACCAAAACCAAACAAAAACACCAACATAAACACACAAATTAAATGTTAACCCAGAATATGCCTTGTTGAGTGAGGTTTTTATTAAGAGCTTTATTAAGCATTATTATTGCTTTTTAACAATCTGAAGAAAGTAATGCAGTCTTTACCGTGACCTGTTGGAATACCTTAGTGAGCACAACAAAAGCCAGATATTTAAGGTCTGTAGGAAAGACGTGATAAATCCATTAGTGGCTATTAAGCACAGTGATCTGGAATGCAGTTCCTCAGGAAATTGCTAATGCCATTGAGTGCACATGTAAGGAAAGGATAATTCTGTTCTGCTTCACTCCTTCAATATTTGTTTATAAGATGCTGTTGAAGAGGTTAAGATATTAGGAGAGATGAGCCTGCAGTCTAAATATAGTGCTTGCTTTGTTCTTAAAGCTCAATATGTGATCCTGAGATGCATCATAACCAGTAAATTTTCTGGTACGTCTAGGATACCGATAACAAATGCAGGTGATGGTAAGGTAATGTGGAGATACAGTTGGTAAGTGGTTGACTCTTTAAGCCCTGCTAAAGAAAAGAATGATAATGGAAATCCTTAGATTAAAAGAACAAAAAAATGGGGAAAAAAAAAAATGATATGCTGACACCTACCTGTTGTGGAACTGTCCCGGTTTGGACAAATTTGGAGGAAAATATCCTCTGATAGAAGGCAGGTTACAACTACCCCTTCCCCACCAGGTTCAGGAAAAAAGAAATTTTCCTTGAAGGAAAGTGAAAGAGATAAAAACTATTTATTTAACAAACACACAGGAAAGGAGTAATAATGCTAAATAATGAATTCTCTCACTGTGGAGGGAAAACCTGGGTAGATTTCAGAGTCCTTCTGTAGGTGTGGGCTCTCTCCTCCTCGGAGCTGGGTTGGCAAGGGCCCGCCCCCGGGCCTCTGGGAAAATTCTCCCGATGTGTTCAGATGTTGTTGAAACAGTCCAGAAGAGAAGAAGAAAAACCAAAGTCCCAGGAAAACAAAGTTCAACTCTTCGTCTCCCGCCGGGAAAAAGAAGAGCCGAAAAGCTGGCTGAAAAGCACCTAGGGTGTTTCCCCCACCCCTTGCTGCCGCAAGCAGAGGAGTGTGTGTCGGTGTCCTTGAAACAACTGCTTTGAAAAGTTCATTCAATTTTTTTCTCTCCCCCCTCTCAGGCTCAGTTTAAAGGCACAGAAAAGGCACAAAATTAATTTCTGGGCATAGAGCAACGATATGGGATACACATCATAAAGTCACCCCAAGTCAGAAACTCAAGATACCAGTTCTGTGATCTGTCTGCAGAGAATAGGTTCCAGCAACATCCACAGACAGAGAAGTTCTACCCAACCGAATGTTAGTTAAAGCAGCCAGATAACTCAAAACAGCTGAAAGGAAGTGTGACAACCAAGCAAATGCAGCACCTTTGGGAGTTATGAAAGGCACCATCCTTTCAGGCACCTGAAAAGGATGGTGCCTGCCACTTAAAACCACACTTGTCAGGCTCAAGGAGTGGGCCCGTGGGAACCTCATGAGGTGTAAAAAGACCTGATACTCCACTTGGGTCAGAGCAACTTCCAGCAGTAATCCAGGCTGGGGGATGAACAGATGGAGAGCAGCCCTGCCCAGAAGGACTTGGGGGTGCCGGTGGAGGAGAGGCTGGACATGCCCTGGCCATGGGCACTCGCTGCCCAGAAAGCCAAACGTGTCCTGGGCTGCATCCAGAGCCCCATGGGCAGCAGGGGAGGGAGGGAGGGGGGGAATTCTGCTCCTCTGCTTTGCTCTGGTGAGACCCCACCTGCAGAGCTGCATCCAGCTCTGGGGTCCCAGCACAGGAAGGACATGGACCTGTTGGAGTGAGTCCAGAGGAGGCCACCAAGTTTATTGGAGGGATGGAGCACCTCTCGTGTGAGGAAAGACTGAGAGAATTGTTCAGCCTGGAAAAGAGAAGGCTTTGGGGTGACCTGTTTCTGGGCTTCCAGTACCTGAAGGGAGCCTATAAAAAAGATGGAGACGGACTGTTTTAAAAAGCAGGTACTCCAGGGCAAGGGTGGTGGCTTCAAACCGAAAGAGAGTAGGTTTAGATTGGATATTAGAAAGAAATTCTTCTCTGTAAGGGTGGTGAGACACTGGAACAGGTTGCTTAGGGGAAGCTGTGAATGCCCCATCCCTGGAAGGATTTAAGGCGAGGTTGGATGGAGCTCTGAATAGTCTGGTGTAGTGGAAGGTGTCCCTGCCCCTGGCAGGGGGGTTGGAGCTGGGTGATCTTTAAGGTCCCTTCCAATCCAAGCCATTCTGTGATTCTATGATGATTCCATTAGGTCTATACTGTATTGCCAAAGCTTAGACTAATTCGAATTTAGAACCGATTAGCAGATATATGCCCAAAGCAGCTTTCAAGCAAAAATCATTAATCAAATATAAATGTAACTATGATTCCTTGGAAGTTAAATTTAGGGATTATATTATACAACATATCAATCATTAAGAAATTAGAAAATCATGGCTGATGAGCTAAAATATGGTAGCATGGTAAATGATATTGAGGGCTGGCATTTTAAAGAATGATCTCAAGCCATTCAGAGGGAGGTAAAAAATGTATTTCACTGCTGCTTGTAAAAATGTTCAGAGATGTCAGTCTGCTCAGTTCATCAAAGAAAATTTGAAAGGTGACTTGACAGCAGTATATGAGCACTTCCAAAGAGAAAAAATATGGGCTTCTACAGGTCTCTAGCACAAAAAGGCTTAATACAACTCCATAGCTGGAAGCCAAAGCCAGAAAAATTCAAAGTAACTATTAGGAAAAACCTACCAAGAAAAGTAATTCATTTTATACCTCTCGATGTCTTCAAATGAAAACTAGACATCAATCTAAAAAATACACTTCAGTCAAGCACAAGCTATTCTATGTAATTCCTGAATACACCGGTGAAAAAACTGTTTGCAGTACATATAAGATCAAAATACACGCTCACTGGTCAAGCTTAGTATAATATTTTATATACCTAGTTTCAGGAACTATGTGTGTGTAACACTAAACACAGTTCTTTTGTTTCATTTTCTTTGTCATTAAATGTTTTTTAATCATACCAATCCTTATTCTTGGAAACATTTACAAAGAGAGACCCCCCCCAGTGACATTTATGTTCTTTCTAAGGTTCTGCTATACCATTTCTTACTGTTAACGGCCTGAAAAGTATACATATGTTTTACACTTCAACTTAATTTACCTGGGAATTTTTTCCTTCTTTTAAGTATGCCTTCTGCAACTTTGTTATTTGTGTTCAAGAATAAAACTTGAATGTTTCTTTTTAACAGTAGTGTAAGAAATGCAGGTTTTTTGTTGTTCAGTTTGATATTTCTATACTTTCCACCCTCAGAAAGAGCTACAGCATGTTCAAGTCATTATAATTCTTTTTCCATGACTTGCAGTTCACCCTATAATTCTGTTTCCAATTATATGATGTGTAAAATACATACTCCACAAAATGTGTGAATATTCTCAGCTCTATTACAAACCAATCTAACTTCTTTGGTATTTCTTTCTCAGTACCAAATGTATTATTCTCAAAAACTCCTTGGGATTGTTACAATACTATGAGTCTGAACAAGGCAACAATTTTCTCTTTTACCCACACTTCTCAAATGTGAATGCATAAAGTTCTCGTAGACCATTCTCCTGCACAGTGCTAATTTTGGCACACTGGTGATGTGGACCATCTGAATTTCTCATTTACTATAAAAAAGCTTGATCTGTTTCTTTGAAAGCTTAACACCTTTAGATTGGTTGGAACTTCAATTACTTTATTATTATTTTTTAAAAGGAACTTAAAGAATACATTTATATTTCACGCTGACACCATGGAATATTAACAATAAAAGCTCAGTCACACTTCTGATCAGTCAACCACCTTTCTTCAACTGCTTTCGAGGCAGTGCTGCTACTGCCTGCCAGTACAGCAGCACGCACATCACATACCTGGGAGCTACTGAGTGAAAAGGGTTTCAGTCTCTGCCAAACCAATAGAAAAGTCTAATTTTGACTGAATTCCATAATTGTCCAAAATAGCATTATTGAACTGTTCTTTGTTCACCCTGCCTTGGATGTTAATAAAAGCATCCAGGCATGCCAGAAGCCTTAGAGAGGTAGGGGTAGACTTTTTGAGTATTAGTCAGCATCAGCACATTAATTAAGCAACTTAACCACAAAGTTTGACTTGCTTGCTTTTGCGCTATCCAAATGTTTCCACTTACTCAGGAAGGAGATAACTATTTGGAGAAGCGTGGTGCAACGTTTATTGAAAAAAATGTGGTGTAAACTTAAGTTCGTCAAATACTTGATCACAAACAACAAAAATTAACAACTGCAATCACAGATTCTTGTGCTCCTACTCTTATGAAATACAGTTCATTATGAGTGGTCCCTTGAAGCTAAAAAGTTTCATGGTGGAGCAAACTGACAGCAAATCACAGTAAGACTACCAGGAATAGGAATCATAGAATGTGCTGAGTTGGAAGGAACCCATCAGGATCATTGAGTCAAGCTCCTGGTCCTCACAGGACAGGTTTGACAACTGACAAAGTGACACAAGTGTTTCCTATGCTAATAGAGGAATTCTGTATGTGCTGTGTGAGCTTCAGCAGAAAGAAGATGACAGCTGAGCCTGTGAGGTTTTACTCTGTGTTATCAGAATGAACTATGCCTCTCTGCAGGTGACTTGGAAGAGTTTTGGTTCCTCAGTTTCTCCATCCACAGGCTACACAAAACTCGCTTCTCAGACACAAGTCTAATGCCTAAATATTTAATACTTCTGTTACTACTGGTGGGGGTGTACTATGACCTCTGTAATGACTGAAATGTGCTGAATAAAATGAGCAAATTGTGACTCATGATTTGATGAAAATCCTACTTTTTGCTCTTCATGTTCATATTAATAGTGACAAATTTTTCCTTCAAGATTAACTTTGTGAAATTTATTTACTCTCTGCTTTCTGATTCAAAATAAGAAATTTAAAATTTCTTTTTGCTTCAGTCACAGAAGATAAGATTACATCATCAAGTTTAAAGGAAACAAGTTATAAGGTAGTTATATTCATGTAAAATACACCACAGTGTCAGAGAATCATAGAATATTCTGAGTTGGAAGGGAACTGCAAGAATCATTAACGTCCAACTCCTGGGCCCAAAAATCACACCATGTGCCTGAGAGCAATGTTCATAACCTTCTTGAACTCTGTCAGGATGGTGCTGTGACCACTGCCTTGGGGAACCTGTTCCAGTGCCCAACCACCCTCTGGGTGAAGAACCTTTTCCTGGTATCCAGCCTAAACCTCCCATGACACAACGTCAGGCCACTTCTGATAAGGCTTCCTCTCCAGACCCTTCACCATCCTCGTGGCCCTCTGTTGGACCCTCTCTAGTGGTTTTATGTCTTTTTTATATTGTGGCACCCAAAACTGCCCCCAACACTCAAGGGGAGGCTGCCCTAGCGCAGAGCAGAGTGGGACAATCCCCTCCCTTGCCCGGCTGGCGATGCTGTGCCTGATGCCTCCAGGACACAGCTGGCCCTCCTGGCTGCCAGGGCACTGACTGCACTGAATGTGCTGACTCACATTCACCTTTCCATCAACCAGGACCCCCAGGTCCCTTTGCACAGCGCTGCTCTCCAGCCTCTCATTCTCAGTCTACATCCACAGCCAGGGCTGCCCTGTCCCAGTTGCAGAATCCGGCACTTGTGTTTCTTAAACTTCATCATGATTGCCCATCTCTCTAATTTATCAAGGTCTCTGTAGTGTCTCTCTGCCTCTGAGGGAGTCAACAGCTCCTCCCAATTTAGTACCATTTCCAACTTCCTTAGCGTTCCTTCAAGGCTGTGTCCAAGCCATTGACGATGTTGAAGAGAAGTGGCCCTGAAATGGAGCCCTGCAGAACCCCACTAGTGACTAGTTGGGTTTACTTCTGCCTTCAGGCATCTCAATGACTGAAATCAAACTGCTTAAATACTAGTGAAGAACAGACAAAACCAGTAGGCTAAAAAAAAATTAAAAATAAAGATAAGTTTAAAATTAAATTAAAACCTGTGAAATTTACTTGGTTCTGATTTAGCTGACACATATGCATAAAGATTAACACGTCTACTTCAGTAACTATATACAATAAGACAAAGAAAATCTTTACCAGGATCAGAGCCAACATTACACAAATTACAACCGTATTTTTCTCTTACAGTACACTAAAAATTTAGACTTGTCATAACTGAGAGTATTATCTGGATTGTGCTGCCATTTAACAGATGAAGGGCCCACATGTAAATATTAAATTGGTTAAAAAACATGTCTTGGTTTGAGACAAATTTATGAGGAAAACATCCGAAATGAACATCCTCTGATAGAAGACAGGTTTCAGCAGCCCCTTCCCCACCAGGTTTGGAAAGAATTTCCTCGGAGGAAAGTGAAAAAAACTATTTATTTAATAAGCAAAGTGCACGCAGGCATGGCAAAATGAATGAATAATGTTAAATAATGGAACCTCTCGCTGTGGAGAAGACCTGGGAAGATTTCAGAGTCTTTTGTGGGTGTGGCTCTCTCCTCTCTGGAGCTGGGGTTCGGCGTGGGCCCCTCCCGGCCACAGTGTAGGGACTCCCAGTGATGTCCTGGTGTTGCTGGACAGTTCAGAAGAAAAGAAGCCAAAGTCCCAGGAAACTCCTTGCTCCAGCTATGAACAAGAAGCTAGCTAAAAAGCAAGAGAATGTAACTCTCTTCCCTGCCGCAGAAGCCAAGAGCTGAGAAGCAAGCGAGCAAGTTATCTGTGTTTTTGAACACAGCGCCAAAGGAATCCCACTGCCTTCCCCCTGCCCCTCTCTTGGGTCTGCCTTAAAGACACTGAAAGGCTCAGGATCCATGTCTGGGCATAGAGCAGGTGATAGGGGATACAGCATCATAAAGTCACCCCAAGACAAACCACTGACAGAAAACTTAAGAATCGCCAGAGCTAAGCCGCCACAAATTCCGAAAACTCAAAGCTGTTTTTTACATTTATGTCAGAGATACAAGAAATATGTTACTGCAGTAATGACGCATGGGCAAGGACCTTGCTCATCAGATGGAGAAAGGCAAAGACCTTTATTGTGCAGCCAGAATTCCCTAAATACCAGCACCCAACAGGATATAACATCATACAAACAGGAAAGATGTTCCCCACAGTGTCTCCCAATCACCTGGGGCATTGCACAGATTTCACCTAGTATGGTAATAGGCAAACAATACCCTGTAAGGCCACAAACTACAATTAACACTTCTCATAGGCCCAGTCTGTCCATAAACACACAATCCTCTCTCAGTCCGTCCCCAGTGACCTGGATGCATTCCCAGGGCCACCTCCAGGCCCAGGACAGTGGCCCTCTCTCTGATCCTCAGGGCCCACCTCTCTACCACCACCTCGTGCACTCCAACATATTACCTACTGGACAAGGACATTGTTTTAATATGAAAGAATCTCTTTTATATATAAAGTATGCATAAAACCAAGCCACTGTATTAAAAGGTTACTATGCAGTGAACAGCTTCTTTTTCATCAATTGTAAATATCTAATTTACTATCCTAAGACAAGAAAGTAGATTTGCCTAACTCATATTACTAAAATGGACTTCTGCAAAACCATTATAAAGATCACTTTGTTACCTTAATATCCTACAGTGGTCACAATTTTAGTGAAAGAAAGAAGATTAAAGATGGATTTTGTGCCCATTCTCTATATAACTAAATCCCTAAACTAATGATTAGAGTCATAAGAGCTGCAGTCCATTAGCCAAATGCCATAATAAGGGGCTACCATCTTGATTATATAATATTTTTTGAATGGCTGATTATAGAAGTTTAGCATTTTAAATTGATGAACACCCACTGTTTGCTAACTTTTAATGCTCTTCCAACAGTGCTATTTTTAAAACTGTAAAATGCCATGAGTTTCTAGAACCTTTTTCTAATTCGAAAGTCAGTATTGGAACTTTTATTTCTGCTGAAATAGGAAGAGGTTTTAAAAAATATCTTTAGGAGTTTCCAGAGTATTATTAAAGTCCTGTCACAATTGGAAGACAGAAATCAAGTTCATTTGAAAACCTCTTTGTGGAGTATTAACATCATCTTTAAACAAAAGAAAAATATTGCGAGACAGTGGGATGGTTACCGCCCAGCTGTACAGAAATGTGTCCCACCACTCCTCAGGGATCTGAAGTGATTGCTGCTTTGCTGTAGGAGGAACTACAGTGACAGGTAGACATTTCTAAAGTCCTTGTTCATTCATTATTCAGCCAAAACATTTTCCAAACTTGATTAGTATATGCAGAAGCACCATGCAATCCATTTCTTTGGATCCATCAGGATAAGCTACCTGTAAGAGTAATCAGGTATGTGGCAGTATTACCATAAGGCAAGGGGACACTGTTCTCAAGGCTTAGTGTGCCACTACCATCAAACCACTGAGACAATTCTGGTAAACTTGTTTATTCTGCTGTTTATTTGTTTATCTACTATGGCAGGTTAGTAATTTTATAAAATACCTTTGCATTCATATTCCTGTAATTCAGTTACTTAGGGATCACCAGGAACATTTTCACAATGCACACACACACAGACAAGGTCTGATTCTTTCTTTCTTATTGGTTCCTGTTGTTCTCCTTTCTTTAAGGTGCTGGGTTTGATCTTAGATAATTAGGAAAACCTTTACCAAAAGTAATTAGAATGGTAGGATGGTCTAGAAAGGAATAAATTATTTCAAGCAAAATACAACAGACAGATGCATAAACGACTGATGCATTTCCTTAGACATTTTCTAAAATTAAAAAAAAAGTAAAAATAGCAATTTTTTTCCTANGAGACAAGTTTTCTTATTTTTTCTGTAGGCATTACTAACTGTGTAATACAATGTTTCACCTATTCACACTGTAGTTACATGAGACACTAATTTAAAGACAACCAAATAAAGCTGATGCCTTTGTTCTCCTCTCTATGCATTCAGCTGTGGGTTAGGCCAGGAATGACAAGTTGTTGGCAGTGCAACAAACTAATGGCTAAAATATTTGTGAACCCAGCTAGGACAATTTTTTTAAAAGCAATACACTGTGATCACCAAGTGATGGAAAGTCTTTTCTTTGTGGATGCAAACACTGATGATAAAAGAGGATGAAAAGGAAAGATTTAGGGCATGAAAAATAAATCTCTTTGCTTCCTCTTGCAGAAATTAATAACGATAATACCTTTTTCAAATTACAAATCAAATTTGAAATAATATATGCAGGCTTTTCTATGGCATCACTTACTTCTGTCTCACAGTATACCTTAACACAGGTCTTCATTTTCAATCTAATGTAGCAGATAGGAATGCAGATATATGGTTTATTGTTTTTAATTAAATACAAAGCATATTGTACAACATGTGGTCATAATTTATTCACTTCAAAATTATTATGTTCCAAATATGTGACTGAAATCTGTAGAAGTAAAGAAAATTAGTCATATGGATGAATCACATGTAACTAAGAATTGGTAACCAAGAACTGGGACCAAAGCTTTTTCTCGTTTACTACTTGAAAGATCTGAATAGTTTCTGGCAGTTTTAGCACACCATTTGTATCTCAGTTACATCAACAGCATCAAATCTCTGCCTCATTTTACCTTAACATAATATTAAATAAAAACTGAACAGCCGAAAATACAATTTTGATTGAAGACTATATCTGCGGGAATTTTCAAAACAGTTACAAGAATGTAGCTAAAACCTTGGTATTCAAACTGTTATGAAATGGGACTTATCTGCTTCTTGGGTTTAATAATTTTTTTAAATTGCTATGTATTTCTCATGGAAAAACCCAGATTGTTGAATTCTCTTTCCTGTCAAACCACATTTCTTGTCCTCAAACAGTGAGATCCAAAGGATTTTGCATGAATAGGGTTTAGAGTTATAGGTTACTATTTTCACTATGCAGACAATGCAATAATGGTGACTAAAAGATAGCATACAGTCTGGGTAGAACGTAGATCACAAGTGCTACTTGTGAATTTAAAACAGTAAGTACTGAGCACAGGATGAAAAGGACTATAAAAATCCACCAAAGTTGTGGGTGCATGCAAACACACCTGAGATTCTAAGTTGATATTAGGATGGTACTAGCAGTGTAAAATTCTGCAACATCTGATGAACTTAACAGAATATAAATTTAGATGAAGCAACAAGAAATCCTATTGTTATACTCAATCAAAAATGTTATTTGGAGAAAAATTATGGAAATTCCTTTTTTTAAGCTATTTAAAATTGGCAATGAGCTGGAGAATAAGTTAAAAGAAAAAACCCTGTACTGAGAAGTAATTGAGGAAGGATACATTGACAGGATGACAGATCTGTTTGGTTCTAATACCTAGGATTTCTAAAGCACAGTCAATATCCTGCAAGAATGTGCCACTAATGCTTTGCAGAATATATATTAAGTGTCAGGAGTACGTACGTTGCACTGTGTAAACTCTTTTT
>VZTI01006022.1:68843-222899 GCA_013397865.1 Struthidea cinerea
TTCCCAAGTCCTGCCTTCTACTGTTCCCTATCATTTTTCAGTGCTTGAATAGGTTTTACTAATATCTACTTCAGAAGCTTTGCAACTCCACTTCTCCTAACCAATAAATACATTTCAAGGATTTTTATGGGTCTTGTAACATTTTAAAACAAGCCAGAAACATGCATATTTACATTGCTTAACAAATAAATTTCTGATGTTTTACATCTTTCTGGTGCAAGGCCGGGCACCACAAAGGTTAAAAATCCAAAGCCCTGACCCTTATTAATGTTGCCATTGGCAGTAGGAATGGAATACAGAGTTGCAGATCATTCTTTCACTGCTTCAGAACATATAGAAATGGGTAGAAATTCGTGATGGTTTGCTAGATCACCATCAGAGCCATTTAGCTGTAAAATCTCTCATTGGGTTCATACACCACTCTGAATGCAAAAATCCCCCCTTCTTTTAAAAGCATACTGGAGGCATTTCAGAGAAGAATAACCCCTGTGCTGTGGAGACAGTATTCCATGGTGCCATAGGTAAAAGGAGAGACTTCAGTGCTAAAAATCAGTTTCAGCTCCAACAGACATGAACAGCAGAGGAGCAATCGGCACAGGTATCCACAGCAAACACAAGGTGAGCATAGGAGCCCTCTGCTTCTCCTGTCAAGATACTGATATCATCACAAATAAACAAGGAAGCCAGGAAAGCATCCTAGTGGGATGGGCCTTGGCTGCCTGCTAAGTATCACTAGGAAATATGATGATTACCTTGAGAAGATTACAAAGACTGTCATTCTTGCCCATTCATGTGGTTTGGATTAGCCCCTTGAACATAAATATCATGATAGGTTTCTTAATGATTTGGTTCGTTTGGCATTATTGATCATAAATTGTCATAACTCCATTACATCATTTTGATGGACCTTTTCATTTACAATGCTTTACAAATACACAGAAATACAAGTCCAGAGATCTTTTTCAGTGAATTCTAATGCATGTCCTTATATGCTACACACAATGTTCTCTCCTGGAAAGCCAAAGCAAAGCCAGTGCTACTGGATAGGCAGTAATCTATAATAACATAGCAGCAAAAATGATATCTTGACAACTTGTAACACCTAGGTGATACCTCATCAAACACTGGATCAATTCCCTACTAGGAAAAGCTAAAGCATAGAAGCTACTTTATGAGATAAATCAAATTGTAAATTTATCCCATATCTGACATCCTATTTCAGATATACATGCTGAACACCACTGATGAAATTAGTGGTTGAATGAAATATACATACTTATACAGGAAACTAAAAGTTTTATCTACCTCTTAGTCCTATAAAACAACGAATCTAAATAACAGCTTCATAAACAACAGTCAAATACTGAAACACACTTTTGGTATTAATATTTGCTTCCATGCCAAAATCACTCACAGAAAACCTCCTAAAGTCTTTTCATATAAATTAGTGATCTAAATTATGAAATCAATTTACTATATATTTAGTAATTGAGTAAGCATTTATATAGAAATATTGCTTTATAAATTTAGCTTTTAGTCACAAACACTGCAACTTTATCACAAGTCTCAGACTATTCAGCTTTTTTCTTTCTTAATAATTCATGATACTGGAGTTCTGAATTTACATGGCAATTTCAAGTTTCAGTTAGAAGCAAAGACATGAGTTTCATAAGCAAGGAGAAGAGTATTAAATCCAATATTAAAATGCAAAGACCATATTTTCCTACATGCTAACCAAATCTCATGCTCCCTTATCGACAAGGCAGCAATCATTTATCATTTTAACATTCATGGAGAGAATGTGGTAATATACCCAACAAACAGAGCAGCATCTTATCACTAGTTAAAAAAGAAAGAAAAAGAAAACAAACCCAAACCAAATTTTTTAACGGAGATAGGTGTCTTGAACACTTAATTCTCAAGAGTGTAATTTCCTGTATTTTAGAAACTTACAACTATAGGCATTGACGTAGGATGTAGCCAAACAGAGATTCTGATCAGATTTAAAACTTCCTGAACTTGACTCACACTGTTATCTCCATTTGATTTCCTACAGCTGGTCTGAAGAGGAGTAAAGAGCTGATTAGATTGGAGACTGCAACATTTTCAGCAGGTGGAAGTAGAGAGCAGAAAAAACCCTATGCTTGTTTGCATACAAGGCAGACAGTTTTGGAGGTGATCTCTTTTTGAAAAGCTATGTCAGCTCTTGCTAAAACCATGAACAAAATCTAAAGAATAATTTACCATGGTTTTACTAGGTTACATAAAGTCTGTGAAAGACCTAGGAAATATTATTTTCATGAGAACTCAGTTCTGTCCAGTAGGACAGCCCCTATTTAAATGCTTGTGTCATGTTTTCATTTTTGTCTCTGAAACAGCATTACTTACAGTTTAAATTATTACCTGCAAAAAAAACCCAACAGCAACAACAAAAAAACAAACAAAGAAAACAAAACAAAACAAAACAAAAAAACAACAAAACAAAAACAAAACCAAAATCCCCACAAAAAAACCCTCCAACAAACCAACCAAATTAAAAACCCAAACCCACCAACAAATTGGGTTTCACGTTGAAGTAAGATCTCCTACATGGCTCTAGTACTCAGTATTTTAGCTAAATTCTGACTCAGTCCTATAGCAATTGGGACGCAGTGCCTTAGAGCTCTACACAAAGTCCTCTTTCTGGAGAGGACAAACTGCCTCAAGAGTGCTGATTTACAAAGCACATGATGCAATGCCTTAATCAATGTCTGTGAAGCCTTCTGCTTCTTCATGTTGTCACTAAAATGACATTATTTTTCATACACATCTTTCTTTACTGTGTCTCTTGGCTGATCTGATACTGGAATTAATCATTTGGCTGGCAATCAGTGAACCATCACTTGTACGATACCTTACTTAGTTATTCTTCAAAGTCAAGTCTTTGAGACGTTGAGAAAATTTTTGAAGTTAATTAAACCACTTTCAGGCATTAATAATTCCCTTTGTTGCAAGAGATTTGCTTCTTTGTTAGCATCCAAAGAAAAAATACTGAAAAATATTTACTTCTACAAATATAATCTCTAATAGTTCAAAATCAATCCTATAATGTGCATGCATGGAGCATTGTATAAAGCACAATTTCCCCTACTTTTACCTGATTTCTTTTGTTAATGAACCCAAATATTTATTACAATTTTTCTATGAGTTTAGCAAGTAAATGATACAAAAGACTCTGTAACTCCAATCTTTAAGTTGTTGACTAATTTCAAACTACAGGACTCAGTCCTGTATTGTCATGATTAAAAATATTAGGTACAGACTCCAAGTTAAAAATATTCACTCAAGCCAAACATTCTGATCCAGGTTAGTGTTACTTCTTTACAATTTCATTAAAACTTAATTGAAATAATGTAAATGGAGCAGCCAAAAGTACAATAAACCATTCTTTTTTTTTTTTAATCTAGTCTCTGTCTCCAGTTGAGTGAATCAATTTAGAATATTAAAACTAAAAAAAAAATAAAATAAATAACTAATGTCTATGCTTCATTTCTTCAGTTGACAGAAGCAAACTAGCAATGAATCAGTTAATCTAAGCACTTCTGCCCACAAAAATGGTATGCCAATAAAAGTAATGTGGACACAGGGATTTTTTCAGCCTTTTGGTACAGATACATAGGGAGGTGAGAAAAGCTAATTCACTCCTCTACCTTAAAAGCAGCAGAGTGATGTCATCACAAGCTTTTTCTTGTAAAACAGACTCATGTCATAAAGATAAACTAATTGTTATCAGCCCTACAAGTCTGCATCCAGATATCTCTGATATCCAGCATTACCCCAGAAGTTAGAAAACCAAAGACCTCAGTGAGGCTCTCTTTCATACAGTAAGAAATAAATGTCCTTTTTATTCATAAATGAATATCCCTACTTCAAGCTTGTCATTTTTTTCAGTCAAGTTATATGTAAGAAAGCAAAGTTCACATTACACAAGACAGGCTGTGGCTATAAAAATGTAGTGCCCTGATAAAACACGACACACCAAACACTTTGGAGAAGGAACAGGGAAAACACGTCTCTTTTACTCTCCAGACTTTTTGAAAATTGGAAGCATGTGCATGGAGGCAGGTCTGCACAGCTCATCAGAACCCAGAATGTATTCCTTTACTGGATATTTCCTGCTGTACTACAGGAGAATCCCTGCTGCGGAGGCAGTTTGTATGGCGAGACTGGCATGGCAGCCATGCAGTGCAGAGCTGCTGTCAAGTCAGAAGTGACACTGTGTGCCTCTACCCTCAGGGCAAGTCAAGAGCAGCACAACTTTCATCTCTGCTAGCAGACAATTCTGCCTCCAGGGCAGGCTTCTATCTTTACAGCAGGTATTTTTTCACGTTAGCCCCACAGCTCAGCATCCAAAGCCCAGCAAAACCTACAGCCTAGAGTGACACAGCTCTGGCTGCAGCAATAAACCCAGTCCATACTGTGCCTCCAGGTAGGAGCTCTGACCACCCTTTTATTTGTTGCAATGGTTTAACTTCGTTTTCCATCCACAGTTCAGTATGTGGAGCTTTGGCTGAAATGGAAGATCAATTTTCATGCCGATAGCTCCTCCTGGCAGACACGATCTGCCCGCTGGAGCAGGCTGACACACCAGGGTGGGCATGGGAGCCCCACTGGTGGCCAGGAGGTGCTGTAAGCCCCCCAGCAGAACTGTCTGCACTGCCTTCTTCTGGGACATGATCATCCAGCTGTTTTTTCAGTGTCAGCAGCTTGGAGAAGTTGCAATCCCAGTTTGGAAGCACGCTGGCAAGTGACACTTGGCATGCCCACTGCCTGCAGGGCAGATACTACTCTGGAAGCAGATGTGTTTCACATCACAGGAATGACCCAACTCCCCTCTTCTGGCAGAATCGAATTCCCACTCTGGATCGCTAGCACTGTAATTTCTGCTTTTCAAGGCAAAGCTCTCACTGCTAAGCAATTGGCACTGCAGGTACACTACAGCACTGGGAGGGAAATTTGGAGGCAGCGTTGCAGTGCTTCTCTAGAAACAAACAGTGAGACTCATCTGTGAGAACTAGTGAAACTAATCCATAAAAAAACCATGACACCGATCATATAAACTAAACCTCACTGGGGCAAAGGACTTCAATGAGGACCACAGCTTATTTCTGCCAGAAACACCATTTTTAAAAAGACTGTCACAAGAAACAGAGCTGCTTCTGCAGAATGCGTGGAACCTCCTGTTGCATTAGTTAAAACTTTATATTTTCCAAGCATGGCTTAAATTAAATATAATCCATTCTTTGCCAAAATACGATATTTTTCTTTTGTAAACCTCTGATAAATTCTTCCATCTTTATTCAAAATAGGTGAAGTTTTGCATTACATTGATTAAACCACACCATCCGAGGCAACTGTAAATGTAACGGCATCTATTTGCCTATAAAAATTATTTCTATAAATACATATATTTACAAACACGCGTATACCTACATTTAAAGTAACAACTTGTAGCACCCCCAGAGGTAAGACACTACTTGAAATGGTTGAAGTTGTGGTTACTTGTGACTGGTTTTAGTGTGTCACAAGTGTTAGAGCTGTTAACATTTCACTGCATGATCTGCTGTTTCAAAGCAACAAGGACATGATCTAACTCAATTATAACCCACAGCTGACCTGTGAAGCTGTATTAGCTGAACTTACAAAAGAACCACCAGTACCACAAAGTAACTCAGTACACACGAGTCTGATTTTCATGGTTCATGTGTCATGTTTCACAGGTCATGGAGAGAACTCCAAAAGGAGATTTTGACAGGCTAAGTACAGTATGTAAGATTAATAGAGCAAACAAAAACAAAATAATGCTTTTCTGCCTGCACGTACAACAGAGAAATCCATTCTTTTAGAAAACCTTTATACTACATCACAGCATATCCTGCTCAACGGAAGCAAACACTTTTCCTCCCAGAGGTACTGCTTTTCTCAAACCACATAAAGTGCCATATACATTACTGTTGTATTGTTTGCAAAGATTTTAGAAGACAATCTATGTCAGTTTGTAATTTACAAACAAATTGAAATGACTTTTAAGCACTGTGTGTAAACAAGACAAAAACCATCAAATGACAAAAAAGGCATCCTTCAATTTCTTTTTCGCTCATCCCATTCCTCACACAGTCCTGGAAAGCAGTGAAAGATGGAGAACAAAGGAGCTAGAGTACATGTAATTCTGAATATTTTACAATGTTGTTAATTAAATGTGTTATATTTCATAGCTCCCAGCAATCCAATGCTACAGTCACACAGCCATATATACATATAGAAGCAGGCATGTGGTGTAAACTGCCATTAAAAAGTGGCAATAATATTAAAAACAAAAGCTAATGAGCATTGGATCTTTTGAAGACATTTTAAGACAGAACAAAATGGAATGTGACCCTGCTGGCTAGTAATTTCAGCAATAGCTACTGTACAAACAGCTGTTATATAGTGTATACTTTTTGCTTTATATTTATTGTATGTTTATACATGTATGAACATTTCTATATTATACAAACACTTGTAATTTTTTTCTCATCACTGATATACTTTCCCATACGAAACTGCTAGGAAGAGTTTTTATTCAGAGGTTGGACTTGATGATCTGAAAGGTCTTTTCCGGCCTAGTTAATTCTGTGATTCTGTGATTATTTACTGAAGAACAAAGTGTTCCTTGAGTTGTGGAGGCCAAATCGTCCATCACAATGAGTGTGTCACTGTGAATGCTCAGATGGGCTTCTGCTCCTCAAACTATGAACCTTGTGTGTGAGCATGTGTAAAATTGTGCTCAAACACCCTCACACATTCGCATTAATTTGAGGGAGTTCAGCCTACAGACTTTTAAGAGAAAAAGTCAAATCCCACAATCTTGTCTAGGTATAATAACACTGCACTACAACTTTTTGGCCTGAATTTGTAGAAGCACTATTTCACACAGCACTCATGGATTTCAACATAAGCAGCATCAGTTCAATGCTTATAAAAGCAAGACCTTATGAATTTGTCACTGTATGACAAGAATTGAAGTCACCTTAATCTGAGAGGTCCTCTTGAGGTGCAAAAAGACCTATAAAATAGGCTTAATTTAAACAAATGCTGCAAGACAATTCCTCTGCAGTTCCCTGAGAACAATCCTTTCATCACTGACACTAGAGATATTTCTCAGCAGGAAAAACTCTTAACTTATTTTGATTCTTTTCATTGAGAGTTAGCAAGAATCTGAATTTCTAAGAGTGAGTTACCCAAATCCCTAGATTTAAGAGAGAATTTTATTCATCAGTTCATATATATGAAAGAACAGCTCCTGAACAGAAGAAAAAAACCCTATGATTTTTAGATATCTTCACAGAATTATTTCTGATGGGACAAGATTATTATTAAGAGATGACTTACTTTAAAAGCAGATAGAGTTTATTTTAAAAATTGGCTTACTGGAATGCTTGAATCGTACATAAAACAACGTGATACTTACAGATGTCATCCCAGTGCAGTTACTACTGTAAAACTAGAAGACAAACATTCAAAGCAGAGAAAATATATTCCCTCCTATTCAAAGTTCTTAGTAGGGTGATAAATATTTTGGAAGTGATTATGCATTTGCTAAGAGAGTTGTTTTATTGAAGGCCTTTAAGGAAGAGTATAGCTGCCCATGGATATTAAGATTCATCTCACCTGGTTTCAGACTGTTGCACTAGAGATATTAATTTTTGAGCTAACCACCCTGAGCACTCTCTAAAATTCCTGAGGATAAACAGACATTGTGTGTGATGTAAGTGGTCTGTTGCAGACATCTGCCTCAGGATGGGACGAGCTGCATCTTAGAGTGCTTACATTTCTCCCTTTGCTGTAAAAATTATGATAATAAGCCACTAGTCTAGTTTAACCAAAAGCAATGTCTACAGTTTGGTGGGATGTAACTTGTGAAAATGTAAAAT
Source organism: Struthidea cinerea (assembly GCA_013397865.1). Classification (NCBI taxonomy): domain Eukaryota; kingdom Metazoa; phylum Chordata; class Aves; order Passeriformes; family Corcoracidae; genus Struthidea; species Struthidea cinerea. Next base: position 76,796 of record VZTI01006022.1, read on the forward strand.
CAACTTAAATCCAGCAAGGTTGTCAATATACTAGAGCAGGCCTACATCATATCTGACCTTGGTGTCACAGCCTAGTGGGCCAGGCTAGGGATACAGACACAGTAGGAGACTAAGCATAGACACATACAAAATGGTACACTTGAAACCCTAATTATGGTAAAGAAGACAGAAGAAGTAATCTGGTTAAAATGTAAATGTTTCAGAGTTGTGGTTTTATTAATGAAGCAAAAAATAAGCAAAATTTAAAATAATTTTAAATAAATGCTAAAAATGTCATTTGATTCTAAAAAAGTTGGGTTATCACTTTGGAAGTTCAAATACGTCTTAAGCTTGATCAATTTTCAAACAAAACCTTCTGTTTTAAAAAGAGAGGTCAAATGTTTTGCTTTGCTTGTACTGAACTGAAATGGTCACCATTTCCAATACAAACCATTTATTTAAATGTATTAAAAATGCTTTCCTTTTATGGGATACAAACGTCGCCAGGTACTTGAACTGGAAATTATTTCAAGCCCCTGTTCTGTTCAATGCTGACGTGTACTTCACAGATACACGATTCATAGTATTTGCTTAAAAATCCAGAAATGTTGTCAAAAGGCCTTACATTATCTGTAGTAGGAAAAAACATGTGGATAATTCAACGTATACTTTGCCTTGCTCCAAGTAATTTCCTAAAATAAATAATCTAGAGTAAAGACTGTATTCTCACTGACATTGATTTAGAAATAAATTGCCATATTTAAAGGCAAGATTATCTCGATTAAAGACAATATAGGCTATGTGAGTTCAAAACTTACATTTAAGTGCAGTTAATCAATGAAATGTGTGAGAATGCAAGTTCAATAATATTCAGAATGAAATATGCTGACTCAATAGTTTAATTAAAGTCTCACTTGCATTGACTGTGCTTTAATCTTTGGTCTCGTACATTTACTGAAATGTCAGCAAAAGAGTGATGGAATACTCAAAGTAATTAGAAATAAAGTAAAAGAAAAGAAAAAATAAATAGATCTACTAAAGCATAATATATTAATTCTGTGTTTTTCTTCTTGAAATAAGAAGGCCATGAGATTTCCACTGTTCCAGAATCCCCAACAGTCTCCCATGTGGAAAAATGTGGTACAAGGATGGTGATGTGAATCACTAAGTACACTCTGAAGCCCCTACACAGTCCTGAGTTTCTAATAAGGCTGGAGAACTATAAAAAGAAGCTTCTTTGTAAAGCAGCTCCAGTATTTGAAGAACCTTTGTAACTTTGCAGGCAACTCCCATCAACTCTTTAAGATTTTTCCCACAAAGACAGTAAATGATACTATTCATCAACAAGACCACAGAAGACAGCAATGAAAGAAATATTGCTAACTTGACAAAACAAAATCAGAAGAAATCAGGAAATTATTGATATGAGAGGTTGAGAGGTTAGTCAAGCAGGAAAACCTTTGGTGAACTGAAGAGGGAGGCTTGCTATGGAAAAAAAAGCCCAATTCTCTCCACAGATACTGCAGTTGTGCAACAGAAAGGTTAGTAATGTGTACTCCTGTAACTCTTATATTTGGATTATTGTTCAACCATATCGATGTGGTTAGAATCACCATAAGCCATGTAGCTTCAAGGCAATCACAACATCAGAATAAGAACTCACAAAATAATAAAACATCAGAATAATAGAACTCACTAAATCTAACAAAAAAAAAGTCAAAATTAGATTAACACCATGTGCTTTTTTTCTGAAATATGACTGTAGACTTTAAAAAGGAAAATATGCACCTTCAAAAAAAACAACCCACAATATGGTGAGGGCATTTCGTGGAATCACAGAATATGCTGAGTTGGAAGGGACCCACAGGGATCATCGAGTCCAACTCCTGACCCTGCACAGGACCCCTAAGAGTCACACCATGTGCCCGAGAGCATTGTCCAAACACTTCCTGAACTCTGTCAGGCTCAGTGCTGTGACCACTTCCCTGGGGAGCCTCTTCCAGGGCCCAACCACCCTCTGGGTGAAGAACCTCGTCTTCATATCCAACCTAAACCTCCCCTGACTCAATTTCAAGCTATTTCCTTGAGTCCTGTCACTGGTCACAGAGAACACCTCACTGTCTGCCTCTATACTTTCCCTTCATGAGATATTGAAGACCCTAATGAGGTCTCATCCCCTCAGTCTCGTCTTTGTGCCCGACCCATGGGCCAGTTGCTCGCCTACCCCATAACATGGCTATGCAGCTGTGTGCTGGACATCTTGTCCACAAGGATCCTGTGAGAGACTGTATCCAAAGCTTTGCTGAAGTCCAAAAAGATTACATTTACTGCCTTTCCTAGATCAGCTAGGTGGTTACCCTGTTGTAGAAAGAAATTGGGTTCAACAAGCAGGTCTTCTCCCTCATGGAGCCATGCTGGCTGTGACTGATGTCTGTGTTGTCCTTCAGGTGTATTTCAATACCTCCCACAATAATCTTTGCCATGATTTTACTGGGCACTGAAGTGAGACTGACAGGCCTGTAGTTTCCCAGGTCCTTCTTCGTGCCCTTCTTGAAAACTGGGACAATGTTCTCCAGTTCTCCAGTGTTCTCCAGTGTTCCAGTCAGCTGGGACCTCTCCAGATTCCCAAGATCATTGAGAGAGGATTTGCAATGACATCAGCAGCTCTTTGAGGACACTTGGATGAATCCCATCAGGCCCCATAGGTTCGTACAGATCCAGCTGGAGCACCAGATGCCACACAAGCTCAGGGTTGACTGGAAACTGATCATTCTCACAGTCATGGCCCTCCAGCTCAGGGCACTGAGACCCCCTTGGTCCATCATCCATGTTGAAAGCAGAGGCAAAGAATGCATTAAACACCTCTGCCTTGTCCCTGTCCCTGTTTGTGAGGTAACCACCCTCATCCTGTAATGGGCTGATGCTAATTCTACACTACCTTTTGCCATTACTATTTATGTTATTTTAATATTAATAAAATTTGAGGAAAGACAATTGAGAAGTTACCAGCCAGCAGCTCTTTTTCCACCAGCACCAAAGGAAAATACTGGAGGTAACTGTAATGTCTCTTTAAAATATAAGAATTTTAACTGAAGACCAGAGTTGTCATCACAGGTTAGAGGGAAACAAAAACATCTCAAAGAGCTGTGTAAAGGAATTACACATTGTGGATGGATGCATGGATGAGCAAATCAGCAAATAAAGCTGCTTAAGCATCTCAATAAAACTCAGCACTGCTGTGCTGTACAGTGCACAGACAAATAGCATGGTGAGTAGCAATCACTAACAGAAAAAAATAATAATTTAAAATTTACCATAACTTAAAATTACCTGAGAACCATTTCTGAAACCTTAATCTTTATAAGGGAGAACTCCACAGACCATAGCAAATGTCAGCCATTATTAAATATCTTGAAATTAAGTGTAATTGTTCCTTCCTGAGGGCTAACCAAATTCTTTTCAGATTCCTGCTGTATCTGCACCACTGGGGAAAGAGAAAAGTGATTTAAGACAAATTCCAAGTCAGTTTTCCTTTCATTTTAGCACTTTGAATTTAATAGGAAGATTATGCAAGTCTTACTGCCTTTTCCTTCCATCTCATGTCAGCCGGAGTGGAAGGGTTTGCATTATTCAAGGTTAATTAAGCCATGCAAATGCATTCTAAATGATTTTACAGTAGTAATAATAACTCTCTCCTCAGAAGGATGTGCTGAGTTTCTTTTAAAAAAAGAGAACCCTTCCAATAAAAATACCATAGGTGTTTGGTAACTTTATTGTCTGCTGAAAATAACCAAATAGATGTATCAATCACTACCTTGAACTGGTAGTGGTACAGGTTTTTGGTACAAATTTCTCAGGATTTGAGCCATAGTTCTAGCCTTGGAGCAACAGTGATGCCAGTCATAAAAAATATCTCACATTCTGCTGCTTGAGTTTCAGAAAAAAAAAAAAAGTGTGTTTATTTAGTTAGCAAATTATAGCAATTTTTTAACTTGAAATCAAGTTTTCAAAAACATGTCTTTACAACATTCAGTCCTGAATGTAAATTATGGAAAAACTCAGATACATAATTTATTAACATTTTTAAACTCTTAAAGCTATGTACTTTGATAAACATTGCTTGCAATGTAAACTAAACTTGAAAAATCTGATCTCAATGAAGATGGCTTTGCCAGTATAAATGTACCATTATATCATAAGAAAATGTTCCTAGTCAATGGGATTTTTTAAACCAAATAAAATGACTCTTCCATATAGCTTAGTCCAAGCCTCTCTCCCCAGAACAAATATAGGTGTATTGGTCGAAGTTCAGTTCTGCAGCAAACATCTTCTGTTTGAATAGCGTGACCCGGCACAAGAGGCATGCCTGTGGCACTGTGAAGTCAAGCTATTGAATATAAATTCTGTCATGTTGTGTTCCTATTTAAAGAACACAGTATTTACATACCAGTTACACTTGCAGCCACACTGACATAGAGCCTTACCTGGAGGATCACAACTAAATGTTGGAAAAGGCAAGGAGACCACCTCAATCTGCCTTTCTGCTGTATTTGATATTATGAACACATCCAGTCCCTTTCAGAACAAAAGAGTTATAGGGTTGGATTAAAACCACTGGAGATGGTTTGAATAAACATTTGATCTTCCCTTTATGTAGTGAAATTCCAGCACAGAGAAACTGCCCATCTGAGATCGGTTGACCATATACTTCTGCCTATTCCATTCCAGTACAAACCAGGAGTGAATAAGCAACACAGGACAGACCAAAGAGAAGGCATCACACAGACATACACCATTCTTATGAAGGAGAGAAATACCTTCCAGGTGAAACAACAGCCTTACTGCCTGACCAAGGCCCTCTACTCTGCACTTGAGAAGGAGCTGGGGATGCAGCCAGGGTCTTCTTTCAGGTGTGTGGCAACAAGTAGTTACTTCACCTCAGCCATGCCTACCAGAGCCTGCCAGGTGATAGCAATGCAATGTGAATCACTCCTGAGAAATACAAGTATCTGCCTTTATAAAGTTTTTTATAAAATTTATAAACAGTGTCTATTTCTCTTCACCAAACACATTGCAATGTAGGACTGAAACTTGAAAAACTATCTAGGCAAGAATTGCATTCGGGTCAAACCTTGTCATAAAAATATAACTTTGAAAGCCATTTCTTGGGGAACAAGGGTCAGGAATTTGATAGTGAGGAATAGGGGTTTTTTTGGTTTTTGGTTTTGGTTTTTTTGGGTGTTTTTTAGTAAAATTGCATATTTCTTTGAAAAACATAGTAAAAAGCTAAAATAAAAGTCACTCATTTCATATTGCTGAGCTTTTGCTGGAATTGATATTTTACACATAACACTTGGAAATTATCCCTCTTCTCAACACTCATTTTATTTAGCCTGTGTCCCTTTTAACAGTGAGCTAACAATATTTACCACATATTTATGTTAAAATCACAGATCAAAGGATTCATTCACAATTCCCTCTTTTATGCAGTTATGGTTGTGAAAACCACAGATGCCTTATTGAATGTGCACACTCAAAATTATGTGATTGTACTCACATCCGTACAATATTTAAAGCCATATAATACACATAAATAGAGTCCTCAAGCCACTCTGAAATGCCTAACACCTGGCAGATGAGATAGCAGCTCATAGGAGTTTAAATACTGTATTTTAATTCACTTTTCTGAGGCAGTCAGGCTATGTAATTACTAACCATAAAGTCGAAAACATGACTGCATAAAACATTCCCCTTCAGATATATCTGACAGAGTGCACAGGTAATGTTTAAACACTTGTGCTTGATGTCTTATGTCTTAACATATGCTTCCTTCATCTTCTTGGTTACTCTTTTCTGTTTCTTTTTCATGCCCTTTTGCATTCTGATGCTATTTGCCTGGCCAATTACCTGGCACCCCCCCCATTCCTTCTGATTACATTCCTCGTTATGTTTTTCCTCACTTTGCTTCATTTTGTTCTGAAAATTTCATCCTGTGCTTTCCACATTCCTCTGAGTATGCTCGATGGAAAGGAGTGCTTTTATTCTGTATTAGCTCCTGAGTCTAAATCGTGGTGGCCTCTAAAGAAAGAAGCCAGGCCTCCTTGTCCTTTGGAGTGGCTCTGTGTGTCAGGTCGTCCCATGCTGTGACCACAAAAAGCAGATAAAGAGGAAGTTCTGTGCATCTCTTCCAGGCTGAAATTAGAATAGGAATGATAACTTGTTCTTGCGTGTTTCTTCACAACCTCAGTGGCACTTCTGTACAGGTCTTCCTGCTACTAACAGTTTTTCACACAACTAAGCAAAATATATGATACAAATATCACTAGAGGCATCAGGGCTGCATGGGGGAGGTAAATCTAGAGAAAAATGTGGTCTACAGCTTGATATATGGAATCTTTAACTTGTGTTTATGTTATAAGACAAGTAAAAATGGATGATGTTTTAAACAATGTTTCAAATGTGATTCTAATTTAGCTCATTAAAGGTGAATGAATAACCAAATTAATAATTTATATGAGGAAAGGTATAAAATATTCATCGCATTATGGGTTTTCTACATTATTGTGTGCTGCATATAACACAATCAGGGTGCTGGTGGGTATGCTACAGTCCAGGAGCCCTATGGAGCTGCTGTCCATTCCTCACAATGCTGTAGGACAGGTACTGCAGAGTCCACACTTATAAACTCATCACTGAATGATTGCTTTTCCTAATGGGAAAGCTTTAATGAAACTGCAGCTGTTGGGAAAATGCCAGGTTTTCAAAAATGAAACATTTCAGTCAAAGTAAGTCAATTTTGGCACAACATCCACTGGGAAAGAAGACAAACTGTATTAATAATTTAAGAGCTTGACTTGGGATGTCAGAACAGGTACTTGACTATCACACATTGGTGTGTCTGAGGGGTTTTTTTAACGCTTGTCTCATCTTATTTTTCTTCTCCATCCCTCTTCTCTGCCTATGAAAATCAACTTCTATGCACACACACACACACACACAGACTTATTAAGCCCTTTTTCTCAGTTCTTAAGAAAGATGGGGGGAGAACTTGGAAAGCTGGGAAGTTTCACAGTCTAGAAAACTGTTTTCCATGAAGCCTCTCTCACTGCTGTAGTTAAAGAGGCTCTGTCATTGCATAGGGTTGAGGTCTATCTTATCTAAAGAGAAATATTGTCGCAATTTCCAAAATACAAAACCTGCACAAAACTGTAGTATTTGTCCAATATATGGAAAATCTTCTAGAATTATTTCAGAAATCCCTACCACGTTTATTTTAGTATGTTTTCCTAGTGGCTACCCACTGTTAAAAACTGTACTGGCTGAACGAGAAAACTAACTCTATGTGCATAAAATTGTTCCACTGTTCCTGGAGACAAAAAGAGTTGCTTCAGAGCATGAAGCATTAAAAGTGCGTAGGGTACTGGGACAGTGCTTCTGGCAGCAGTGTTTCAAACCCAGTGCACCACCTCTAGTGTTCTCTTGTGTGGGTCAGGGATAGCATCTGCTACTTATATAATTCTTTCTTTGCATATGTTTTACAATAAACAGGTGTCTCTCAATTTGGGTATTCAGAAGAAACAAATATATATGTATGTTAATCGGTAGCTGTTCTTTTTTTTCCCTCTCACTATTCTAAGTGGCATATTCTAACAAAGTGGTTTGTAAAAGCTTTACTCTAAAAGATCCATGTTATTCCACAGTGTGGATTATCACCCATTAAAATAATGAAATCAATCACCAAAACTACAGTGGAGTTTCTGTCTGTATTTGTATGTATGCACAATAGTTATACAAGAAAGCACCCATTTATAAAAATGGGCCATTTGGGTGATTAAGCAGATGTGCTCTTTGCCCTATATTAGGACAAATTTCTGAAATGAACAGTCATCTGCTTCTGCAGATGGAGAGCTCTGAGGGAGGATTAGCGCTTTCCCACTGCTCATTGTAAACAGCCTCAGCCCAGAGAGGCACAGAATTATCTCCAGTGAGTCACTGTGATCATACGACCAAGTTCCTACTAAGTGAATGTCTCTGAGCACACAGGAACTGGCCTGCATGCACAGAGTAACAATTTCAATGAATTCTACACACACATGCAGTAGAAACTTTCCAATATTGTACTTAGCAAGAAGCAGCAAATGCAGTTTATGGTCTTGAAGTAAATTAATTGTTGTTTATTTTCCCCCAGGTAAAAAGGAGAAGAAACCCCCATACAACTAGTTCAGTTAGCACTGTGATACTGAGAAATAATTTAGCTCTTTAAATGGTAGGTACTGAGCCAGGGAAAGTCACCAAGGTAGGAGGAAATACAGTAGAAATAAAAGATTAGCAATCTGCCGGTTTACTGTTTGACCACTAGGGCACAGCTGGTTTGTACTACAGATAACCACAGAGCCAGAAGTCATAAGATATCAATTATAGTAAGTTTGGCCAAAACCAGAAAGTAATTTTTAAATCTCATCCAAGAAATAAAATTATGCTCTCATTTGAAGAATGTAGACAGTATGTAAAGAACAACCTGCTGAAACAATCAAATAAAACCATCCGTCATTACACCACTTTTTTGGGATGCATTTTTAGTGCATTTGCCTAATGAAATCAGTATTGCATGCTTCAGAGTAAAAAAAATAAGGGATTAAGGAAGACTACATTTAATCTTCAAGGAGTAGAGAATGTTCTTACTGCAAATTGTAGTACTGGCTTCATTCCTCTCACTGTGGATGCTGTGCAACCAGCTGGGTTGAAAATTGCAAACACTCAAAATTAGTGTTGGGGACCCTTTGCCAGGATACACATGCGGAAGTCTAGGGCTAATGGTTTCCTGGAAGCCCTGGGGAATATGTTAACATTTCTGTAGCTGGCAAAAAACTGCAGAGCGACAATAGCAAAAATCAAAATAATTGCCAAAGTTTTTATCAAACTAACTTGCCAAATTTATTGCAAAGCTGCTAATTAGTACACGATGAGAGGATGGTACAATATACTTTGTATCTTTACATTAAGAAATTAATGAAGCAATTGGAACAAATATTACAAGAGAGCTAAACAAATAAAACCAGGCAACAGAATCTTGTCTCTATTATTTAAATCCAATACTTTAAAACCTTTTGCTTGAGTAAACTTTCCTTGTTTACATTTTTTTCTCAGAAGAGGTTCATTTCTTCAAAAGAATAAAATAAACAGAAATAAATGGTAACTAATGTAAATATTATTGAAACAGAGTCAAGCATAAATTTGGAAAGCCTTCTAAAAACTCTAATAAAAACTAATAAGATCCATTACAATTAATGCTCATTCAGCAGCGTCAGTTATGACTAATAACACTGTGCATTAAAGCAAATGCAGCAGGTAGATTTAACAAACCAGACATTTAAAGTGATAGAGTAAATTAAAACTAATTAATTGAGAAAAGATTCAGAACTACATATGGGAATACAGGCAAAATTCTTCAAGAGCTTGTACAGGGAAGCTGAATGCCACAAAATTGTCAGATAGAAAAATACTCTTAGCAAAAAGTTCCAACATTTTTAGCCTACTTGTTTTATAAACCAGCCATTGTTCACTTTATGAAAGGCATTGTAAATAGGCTGTTCTCTTTTTGCAGGAAAAAGCCCAAACTGAAAAAAAAAAAGAAGAGAAAATGCATTTTCCCTCTACAAAAAGCAGGGAGAAAACTCAATACAAATAATCCTTCCCTGGAATCCTTTAACCAGTGTGAGGCCACTAGCAGTTACGAGTACATTTGGGTGACAAAGTTGAAGAAAGAAGGGAAGGGTTCTCTCAGAAACTACAGACATACAAACACACAGATATCTGACAAGTCTGAAGGCAGACTCCTGAGACTTGCCGATAAATCCATTCTTATCTTTTTTATTCTGCCAACACAGAGAGGTGCCGGGGACCTCCAGGAGTAAGACTTTGTGAAGTGTAGCATTTTCTGAGATCACATACAAGACTGGTGAGAAGATGCTGTAAGCAATTACTGAGCAGTTGTACTTGTGGTTTGAATCACTTTTAATCAAAGACTTCACAGCAGAAAAATTCTTTGACAGAACACAATCAGAAGTATACACACAGGTGTTGTTTTAAACACTTTCTCTATTTAAAGATATGCTTTCTCCATGTTTTATTGGTGTGCTACCTTGTCCTTTGTGCCATGCAACCTCTGTTTACTTTGAAATCTGTCATAAAAATGATGGTGCTTCCAAACAAACTATGAATCAAACAACTATGACATGCTCTGAAAATCCTGTCCTAACAAGGTCTGTAACAAAAGCCACAGGCCACATTAACTGTGCAATCCTGGGAACGCATATTTGTGCTCTCCTCCCTTACCTGTCCCTGTATTTCTATTCTGATCTGTATATGCAGATCTTACTTTTTATCTAAATTTTCTCTTAGTTTTGGGTCAGCCTTTATGTAGGCCTTGTATAAAACAGAAGGGAGCTAATGAGAGAGAAACAAAGCTTCGGCACAGATTAGATGCATGCCATAAAATCTGATTTAAGATTATCTATTCTTCCCAGCAGAGGAAGGTCTAGAGATCTCTGTCATGTTCCAGATCCACGCTGCACTACACCTTTCCACCAACAGACGTGGTCAGCTATGCTGGGACTAGAAATATCCTCCAGACTGCAAGGAAACCATTTCTTTTAAAGAACAGAAAGGAAACACATACCTAATCAGCACCTGGTTGAGGAAAAAAAGTCATTAAGTACTTCTTGACAAGTCACTAGCTTTTGATAGCCTTTGTGCATAGTATAGTGAAACTGCCACATATTCTAAAGAGCTATCTAAATATTTTATTTTTTTTATCCATCAATAATTGTCTAGCTTCATCCTCTGATAATTCCAGTTACTTCAAGTAGAATTTACACAATGGTTAAATTTGGCCTCATGTGTCTCATGGCTTGCAGTGAGAATGACCCACCTTTCCTGGCATTTGCTGTATTGTACAGAGAAGCAAGACTTTCTTCTCTTTTGGGAGTCCTTTGAACTTGTATAAAGTAGCTATTCCCAAGTGATTACTTCCTTTCTCAATTGATGCAACAAAAGAGCATCACACAAAAAAAGAGCCCCACAGTCATTTTTCTTTTGAACACACAGGCAATGCTGAAAACATTAATGCACATGTGCAAAAGCTCTCATATCTGTCTCCTTTCTGATACCTATTAGCTCCACAGGAGAGTAAAGGAAAAGAGCATATTAAAGCTCCCTGCATCATCAGATTGAATGACTCTTTTCACTTTTAGTATTGCAAGGATGCCACTGGTAGCTGGAGAAAAGGAAGAGTGTACCTGCAGTTCTTCAGATTGTTACAGTTTAATGCAAAGTCTAGAAGGAAGTCTAAAGGGCGAAAAAATTCCACTTACTAGTGAGCACAAGTCACTGCTTTTTCTTGCCTTGCTGTACTATTCCAGAGAGGAAAGCAAATATCTTTCAGGCTTCTCCTTCCTTTTCCCATCTAAGAATATCTTTGGTTCTTCATGATAATGATTTCTGCAAATTCATATCTAGACACACAAGCAAAATACCTATGAAGAATGTTATTGAGTGGGTAGAGCTTTCTTTAATAAAAACTGTATCTAAATATGATCTACATTCAGTCTTATATTAATAAGGAAGTCTACACAAACCCTCTGCCGGCGTCTCCATTTCTGTGCCTGCCGTTCAGCGGAAAACTTTAGATTACATCCGACATTTTCCAAAAAACATCCTCTCACTGTAGTAAGTCGTAAGGAAATCAAAGTTAGTCCAGAGGACTTCACAGGCCTTTATTATGAAATAAATTAAGTACCCTAGTAGGCCATCAGTCTGACTTCAGATTGGGTTAGAGCCACCTCCTGCCTTCAGGTCCTCCCTATTACTGTCATTGAGCATTTTAGGTATCATTTAACCACCAAATTCACAAGCAATCCCTGAAGCTGTAACTGCTTTCAATGAGTTGATGCTTACAGATCCAGGCTTCCTATGCTTTATTCTAAGTCCTCAAACCTCAGTTTGCATTCCTTTCTACTCAGTGGCCTGTTACGAGAAGCCAGGGGTATGGTCCAAAATGTGGCCCCACAGGCTCTGCAGCTGGGACACCTTTATAAAAGGTTAGCTAGGACACCTTCTCCCTTACACTGGGGAAATTCTATAGCCCAGATTTCCACTTCTTGGGCAAGTTTTCCAATCAATAGGCCATTTTAAAAGAGTTGGGAAAACCTCCCTCTTGCCTTGCTACTTTTCTGGTCGAACTTAGTGCCATTTACCAGTGTTCATTTTGGCTTGAGGATCAAAAGGCCTAAAGGATTTGCACTTTCAGCAGATTTAAAGAGGTTTAAACTTCAGAAATTACAGTTCAAGTGCCTGATTCTTACGTGACCTTACGCATCTGTCAGCTAAAGCTCTAAACTTTTGGAGCATGTGCTGCAATATAGCTTTATTTATCAACTATACAGACAGTCCCAGATGAGAACACCTTAGACTGCAGTAGGCTGAACTGAACCTAGTCCTTTTAAACTCAAATAATTTTTCATTATTTATCACAAACGCCATCAGAAGAAATACTCTTACATCTACTTGTAAGAAGTTTACTTTTCCTGGTAACAGAAGAATAAATTAGGTTATCTCTTTCTTCAAATGTAAGCATCTCTGTGTTTCAAAACTGGTGATGGGAAATCATTAAAAAAAATCTCAAATACAATTTTACCAATAATTTATCTATAATTTTATGGATTAATTAATTTGTCAAAATGCTGAGATATTTTTCATTCATGTGACTTATCAGTTTGTTTTCAGCTTTTTCAGGCAGAAGCAGATGGATTTGTCCTATTCAGATGAACTGCAAAAGTTACAGCAGTATCCAGCAGATATCCTTCAGATTAATACAATTATCCAGGCCTTAAAGGAAGCTGCAGATTTCTGATTCAAGACTAGACTGTAAACAGGAAATAATAATAGGGAAAAAAAGGCATTTGTACTGCTAAGAAATAACATGGATCAATTCCAAGCATTCTGGATATTTTAACCATATCCTGATAGGCATGGTAAAATGAGGCAGGATGTAACTATTTTTCAGACACAAAATCAAATTGTCAGAAGTGTCATCAAGTCTGCTCTTCTCATCAGAACATGAAAAGCTAAAATGATAAAAGCATTCTTCTAATAATCAGCTACACACCTGCCTTTGAGATGTCAGCTTAGTATTGGTAATTTTATCAATTGTCATCCCCTGTCTGAACTGCCTGTAGAGAAGAAGGTGACTGAGAAGTTTATGTTAAACAGCTGTTATGCCATCTGGCATCTTTGACTTCCGTGACCCTTTTCAATCTGGCTTTCAGCCTAGGTAAGGTACAAAGACTATACTGGCTTAATTGGTCTATGATCTACTCCCGGCAAAATACAGAGGTCAAGTTTCCGTGCTGATTATTGTAGATTTGTCAGCAGCCTCTGTTAACACGAACCAGTAAGTTTTGCTGACTCATCTGCAGACACTGGCAAGGACGGCCAGAAATCACTGCAGTGACCTCTCCTCTCCAGGGGGTCTCAGAGGGCAGTGTCCGACAATTGCTCCTCCGCCCAAAGGGCTCTCACAACCAGGTTTTTCATCATTCCACTCTGTTGCCTTTCTTGTTCAATGTTTACAGGAAGCTTCTCAGGGACAGAACGAGACCATTTGAGCCTGTCATTTCATCAAAACACACACAAAATTTACCTTTGTTCATTGTGTTTTTTCATCTGATGCAGATGGTCAAGTCGACTCATCTGCCAGCACTTGAGGAGTGTGCAGATAGGGGCAGGCAGACTGGTTTAAATTCTACTTTCACCACCTATTTATTTTTAAGAAAGATATTAATGAGTGTGAGAAAGCAGAAGGTGAGGCTTGGCTTGGAATCTGGCAAGTCACAGCTGTAGGTTTAAAGTTCAAAAGAATTATTTGGCTCAGTTATATAGAAAGGCCACTCACAAATGCAGGAGAGCCACTAATTACACTGTTTGAAATGAAGAGAAAGTAAAACAATGTCTTACTCCACAAGGAATACTTTAATCCTGAAAACATAAATTTAGCTATTTACCCTATTGCCAGACCTTTTTCATACAATTCTAAAATCTATGTACTATATTAGGGTCAAAGTAGTAGTATATGTTAGCTTTTTTTGTTAATATACACATTTCTTGAGTTTGCAAACCAGGAGTTTCATACTTGAAGCTGCTTATGAGGCATTAAATAAAGCAGTAGACAGTGCTGGAAAAGCAAAACTGTCAGTAATTACTTGCTAATAAAAAGGGATACTAATTATTTATGAGAAGTTCGGGGAATTATTAGATTTTTTTAGGTTAGATTATCAATAGTTCATTGCTGAATCAAAAAATACATCTAGTTTTTCCACTGACCTCTCTGCTGAAATAAAGAGATTACTGCTATCAATCTATTAGTCTTCCTTCACAGATCTTGGAAATAACTTTGCATCACCTCATAAAGCACAGGGGGGAAGCAGCAATCTCTGAGCCGTATTATGTTTGTCAGTTAACAGCTCTCCAATGAAATTTGCCATTTCTTCTGGAGAACTCTTCTACACGTATCACCTTAGGAGCTAAGCAGTGTTTAAACCTAACAGCCTTAACATTTACTGAAATTTCATATTGAAATACGCACCCAGAAGCAGAGCTTTACCCAGAAGCAGAACTTTGCATAAATACAATTTACAGAGAAAACTATTTTAAAAACGATAAGCAAGCACACTGCAGATCAGCAGATAGCATGCCCCAAAACAGCTATCACCTTGAAAAGAATACATTTAGAATAGGTTTTCAGACTGTACCCAAGACCAAACATCCGTCTGTTTGTTATTTCACCCATACACTATATCACATGCATTTATACATTATTCTGTTTGACCCAATGTTCTTATTTCTCTTCCAAAGCCTCTCCTGCCCTGTGCTTTGTTGCAGCAGACCTAAGGTATCAGTGGCTATGAAGTGCCAAAGGATTCTGCAGAAGGAAAGGGCAGAGACCTCAGGATGATGTGGGAGAAGGTAAAACACAACAAAGGGTTCTGAGCCCTCACAACTGCAGAACAGAGTGGAAACCACCCAGCCTCTTTACTGTGAGCTGCTGCTATGAGGTTTTAATCTTCTCTAATTCAAGTATTTCCAGCAACAACTAAAAAAGCCTCAAAAAAGTCTTACTTCCTCTTGTGAGATCTGAGGAACAAAAGTCAAGAAAACTCTTAGTGACTGAAAACTTCTACCTGCTCAGACAAGAGACAGAAGAGTGTGCTCCCCTGTTCTTCTCTGACCAATTTTATATGGGAATAACTGGAAGGGAAAGCATATGAAGCTCACAGTCTATAGGAGGAAAAATATTTCAGAGTTCCTTGAACAATCCTGACAAAGATGGCCAGAGGAATACCATTTGGCCACTCCTGTGTCTTAGGAAATTAAACACTAATGTTATCTGAGCAACATTATGTCCTTCGGAATCTCTGAACCCCTTGAGCATCAGCATTTATTTCATACATTTGACTTCATAAATAGTCATTCGATGTATTCAAGTTTGGAAGCAGCACACAAAGTAAAATTCGAGCACATACATGGTTCAGTCTATTGGATTTGACAAGACTTGTTGTATAAAACAAAACCATTATTCTTCCTCAACCCAATATTTTCATGTTTGCTTTTGGCCATACTGAACTACAACACTTTAAATCAAATAGTAGCTTGTTTTTCCTCCTGAAAGTAAAACAAGATTATTATCAATGTATAAAATATATTCCATTTTCCTGGAAAAAATTACACAAGTGGGTATCTAGTATACATAAGGCATACCAGAGAGTAGATCTGTGTGCTGCACACAGTACAAAAGTATTTCTAGACTTAAGGTTTCATTACAATTACCAATAATTTAAAAGGTAAGCTATTAAAACAATATAAAAAAATGAGTCAAACAAAGTAGTACATGAATTTGAAAAACCAGTTAAGAATGATGTAAAAGATTTCCAGACATGGAAGAACAGACATGAGAGACATCAGCTTTCTCCTGTTACTGATTCTATGCATTAATCATGAAGACATGATAAAAGCCTTTTAGTGACCAAGGTACTGGTTTGGAGAAAAGTGATTTTAGAAGATAAAGATTTCCTTTTTCCTCCTGGTGTCACTACAGGGCTGAGTTAAGGTTGAGTGTCTCAAGTCTCTGCTTCTGTAATTTAAATCCATTTCAAGACTTCTTTCTAAAACACATTTTAAATATTAAAAATATATATATATCCTTGCCTATTTTTATTTTTATAAATACTGTTGCCTAAGTTCACATTTTTGAAATGTGTTATCTATTTTGTTTTTTATTTTGAGGGACAGCAAATATACACCTCTCTTCTCCTCCCACCCCAAATTCCATATTTTCCACTTTATTTCTATTTATGTCTTATGTTTCTATGTATGTCATTACAAGAAAGAAGACTAATTTACTCATTTGAAAGCTCATTAGTTAATACACGAGTTTATTGCTCCTTTAGAGAATTTCACTGACGTGTGTATGCACAGAAAGCTTCAGCTCGCTATAGGGCTTTTTTACTGAAGAAATCTCTACTTAAATATTTTGCTCCTACATTGATGAAGTAGTGTGAAATATCCAATAGAAGTCATGAGGAGAAAATATATTAGCTATAATTTTGAAAGCAGTTAATTGTTTAGATGCAACTTTAGTTCAACATGTTTATAATGAAAAAAACTTATACTCCCACCTACTTATTTGATAGCAGGCAGTTTTAAACATTTACAGTTACCTTAAGCAACCAACTAATGGAACTTCAAAGCCTTCAGAAAGAAATCAAAGCAGGTTTCTAAGTCATTGATTGTATAACAAACATGAGAAATACAGCAAATTATAGTGATAGCTTGAATAATATTAGTTTTTGTTAGAAATGTATTGCATTAGTTAGATATGTACTGCATAAATAAATTATTTAAGAATTCTAATTAAAGACTATTAAGAATTAAAAGATCTTTCTTTTTCTTCAGAAAACTTTGTTTCCATCCTACCATTAATATTCAAGCTTTTATCATTCATACTAAAAGAGCTGAATACTGCAGTGTGAAAATCCACTTTTCATCAGAATACATACTCAACTGTTCCACTGCTGCAAACCTGAGATACAAAAGTCTCATCTACAACAAAATTACATATCAAAATCATAAAATATCTATATTTCAAAAAGATTTTCAATACACAGCAACACAAAGTTAACTCAGTTACAGTATTTATTACAGAAGTTAATGTCATTCTTTTTTTAAAACACCGACATACCCTACCAAATAGAAACTCGAGCCCTCTTTGATGACAGACATAAAGCCACACAGTCTCCTACTTGCACATAGAAGCAGATGTTGCTCCTACAGAGTGGCAAAACTAATGGACTTGTACATAGACAGAAGCCAAGGAAAAGCCGGGTGGAAAGGAGGCCTTCAAATATTGTTCATCATTTATTCTGTTACATTGAACATTTTTTTATATATGCTTATACTGATAGAATTGAATTCTTAATTAATTGTACAGTTTAAAATAGTTGCTACATTTTAACTAAGACTTTGGGTTTTGTAAATGTAGTTTTGTTTCCAGTTATCACTTTCTCCCAGAAATCTGTCTCTGTCTAAGGAAAGTTTTCAAAAGGGGCTGCCTCAGAAAATCAGTCTTTGCTCAGACAGGATTCAGTGCTGGTTTAACTTTTATTTACCTTATCCAAGTTATAGAAAATTGAGATGATGTGTAGAGGGGAAAAAAAAAATTGGCCTGATGATGGTATTTTCTACAGCATGGATAAACAGAATAGGCTGTATAGGTAGCAGTTTTGAGTATCAAGAGACTGAATAAAGTTTACTATTTTCTATCAATGGGGTATTTTGTGTTTTTCTGTCTCAAAGTCTTTAATGCATAAACAACATCTCCAGCAACAAAGAAGCATCATAATTTGTTCTGACCTATTTTCGAAGAGTGGCTTTTGTTGTTTGGGGTTTTTTTCCCATTCTGATTAGTACATAGAGGGCTAAGCACTGCTGGTCAGTGAATTAATATGTCCAAGATTGTATGAATTGAAACTTTAGTTAGTGAAATGCTTTCCAGTTTTAAAAACAGTTATTGGCTGAATGCCCTACACTTCTCAATATCATACTCCATCTTTTACATAAAAATCATATTGGCACTTATACCATAGGTTATATATATATATATAGAAGATACTTCTAAGTGCATACTATGAACACATTAGCATTTCAAGTGATCAAAGAACAACAAGAGTTACAGCTTTTCAGTCCAAACATGTTAGCAATATCATTTAAGGAAAGTGGTTTTGAAATGAAATCATTGAAGTAAATGTAGTGTCATATCACTCAGGAAATCAGTCAGAACATCAGGCCTGGTACTGCCCCAAAATGACTGGTTACCAAGCATCACATCATGAAGACAGCCAGTAATGGAGTGTTTGTCTTAATCCCATTTATATGGCTGTATTGGGCGTGACTGGCAATGTCCATCTTTATATGTAATAGAATTGTCAGAAATGCACAGAGCTGTTTCACTCTGATACTGAACACTGTCCAGGCCTATTACAAATCATGACACATTTTTGGCTTGCCTAGTTGTTAACCCACTTGGATAGATGACAGCTGCATCTACAAAATGCCCAATGGATATTAATGCTTCTACTTCTAAGTGCTTTCTTGTAATATCAGACACTGAGGCATTCTTATAAGAGAAGAGAGGAAGTAAACCCCCCTAAATGAAAGATATGCAAAGTATACATTACAAAGCGTGGATCCTCCAAACTGCAACTCCTTTCCATGAGGGAGACCTGACATTACAAGGTTGGAAAAAAAAAATAGAATGTGAGATGAATAAACAGAGCTAATGTAGCTATTTATTTAAATCCAGGTTGGATTTTCATTGTCCTTTATTTGTACCTGTATAAAGTTTTTCGAGTCCTTTTATTCTGTAATCTTGTGAAGGGGAAAAAAACAACCAACCAACCAACTAAACAAACAAAAAGACTTTAATTCTTTTAGTTACTTTATGTTAAACAAGCCTGAGTTAAAATAAACATCTAACTTCATCTAACAGTCTGCTCCTGAACTCAGTGGCTCAGGAGACTTGAGTTCAGAGCTGACTTGTACAGACACCAGAACGTTTACACATCAGATACATACAAAGAACATATTAGTTGTGGTGTAGCACTGTGTTTGGCTGTGAGGGACGGTCTGGGAAGGGAAACACGCTGCAGTAACCACAAATGCCACACCACAACATTGGGGAGCCCCTGATTCCTGATCCTGAATGATGACTGTATTTGTAGACATATGAAAATCCCTGGGAGGACTTGATCTTTGGAGGGACAAAGCACTGCTGTAAAGCATATAGTTGTGTCAAAACATTACTACTTGGTCTTCATAAAAACCATTTTTACATTCTTTGGAAGTTCTTTAAGAGTGTCTCTGAATAACCTGGTAACTTAGAGGTTTGACAAAACAGGTGTTTTGTTTCCTCTTCAAATAATTCAAAAAACCTAGAAGCTTCTATAGATGAGTCTTCATACCACCTGATACTAACAAAACATACAAGTTGCTCATAGGAGCAAAAATTATAGGATCTAATGGGTACCTCTGCCCTCCATAAAATAATAAAAAAACCACCTAGAACATACAAGTCAAAATGGTTTATAATAATTAATCCCAGAATTTTTTTAAAGATGGAAACCTATACATTTTTAATATTTTGATGCCAAAATCCAGTTGCCTGGGAACAAAGTTATCCTAAGTGATCTCAGTATTTAATTTTAGGAGAGCTATTATGTTATTCAAACATAAGCACAAAAACAACTTGCTCCCATAAACCAAGAAACGCAGCTGGTCAGTACAGTAACATGGCTTGAAAAGACTCAGTATTTCCTTTACTATATGCTGCCTTTCAAACATTAACTTAAATTTTAAGTCCCCCTCAGGAAGCTAGGGGTTTTGCCTGATCCGTCATAATATTACTACTGCTATTAATCTGCCTTAATATATTGTTCATCAATATGAGGCATTTCCACTTGCAAAAAGTAACCCATTCTTCATTGTGACTTTGTATTACAGCAAGTAAGAGTTCATATCAAATATTTAAATTGGCAATTTGGCTTAGGTTTTGATTGTCTAGTAAAGAATTATTTTAAATCTCTGAGCTTATGTAACCAAAAATTAAGAGAAAAGAAGAGGTAAGAAGGAAAACCCATATGATGACTCTTTTTTAAAAGAAGTTAAAAGAGTTTGCAGAAAAAAAAGAATAAAATTAGCGAGCCATTTATCACTATTTTCCAGTGCTTACGTAAATTAGTCTATAAGATCCCAGTGAAAATAATTTTTCCATGCACAACTTGCCAAAACAAATTAAAATTTCATTAATGCTTTGGGGTTTTGCCAAAGTATTAGCCTAGCAGCTTTATGTTTGTGGCATGAGCATGAGATATTTAGGCCCACAAGCTATAGAATGACTGGGCAAAACCCAGTATTTTTTCTAGCCATTTGCATTGTACATATCCATTAAAACTGATGTGGACAAAGAAATACTGTTTTTGAGGAAGGGAAGAACATTTTCCCATGTTTTACCTGCTCAGTGCACAAGTACCTTCCTCCTGCACATCTCTTCTATGCTACCTCTTCATCTAAACTGCACTGATAACAATTCCCCACCTCCACTTTACTTAAGTACCCTCTTAAGCCCTCTTTAAAATGCTAGAAGTGTCCTTTTCTTTCTCATTTCCTTCCTCTTGCTTTTATCATTACTTTTCATCTTCACAGTATTTTAAGCGATTCTATCCCATCATGTAAAGGGATATGCAAGTTTTTGTGCTCGAACATTTTGCCCCTTCTGTTCTTCGTGTGGTTGTGACAGAGACAAGCCCCATGGAAAAAGGGGACAGGTAAAATACTCTTTCTTTGCTTTGAATATACTGCTTTAGCCTTCCTGATTTGAACAACTAATAAAACAATTTTGTTTTAAGCTCACACAAATGAAATCAGATTTTGTTTCAAAGAACTGAATCATCTGCTTCTCAAGCACAATCGATCTCCTACAGGAAAGCCAGGTATTTATCTGCTACACTTCTGTGTACACTTTATTAATCAATCACACATCTTCACACAGTTTCAGGTCTCAGCTTTGACTTAGATTTTTAGCTGTAGACTTGCAAAATTTTTTCATCTATCAACTTCCAACCAGTAAACTGAAATTATGCGACTTCTCTGGATTTTCTGCTACCAGTTTTTAAACAGAGCTGCAGGATTGATGCTTGTTACAGTTTTAAAGCCAGTTTCCCAAAACTTTTCTGGAATTGCATTCTGTGCTTATTTTCCTTAGGAAGCTATGATTTATTGGTCAATTTTAACCCAGTTTGAGAGAAGGATGGAGATATCAAAAAGACCAAGTTTCTACACGCTTTCTGAAAAATCAGTAGGAGCCTGAAATACTGATACAGGAAAAAATACCCACATATTAAATGTTTCCAACATGAAAAGGCAAGTGTGACTTCAACAGTCAGTTGGGTCTTCTGGGTTCCTAACGCCAACATATACCCTTGCTAAGCAGGCAAAGGACATGCCCTTAATTAAGGGACACAGGGACAAGCCTTGAAAAAGGCTGAGAAAGGATAGTTGGGCAACTGGACTTCAAACGGAATAAAGGAGGAAGTGGAAAAACTGCAGTGCAGGGATCAAGGAAAATAGGCTTCCCTTTCTACACTTCCCGTACTCTACAGGCTGATGCAACGTCTCACACTGACTGAGATTCCGGGCCTAACACCCGTGAGCGGCAACGTCTTTAACAAAGCAGATCTCTCAACGGTCCTGCATTACAGATAAAGAAACACAAAGGAAAATATTTGTGTCTTTTTGTCAAAAGCACTACAGAAAACCCATGTTTTCTGGAAAGGAAATTCCCCATTTGTGGATGAGAAAGGTGTTCTATGCTGGCAAGATCTCCAATGAAAACATTATTTTCAATCACTTTTTGAAGTTATTTCAAAGTTTTCCTTTTTATCAACATTAGTCTAACTTGTTCTGAATTTTAGACCTTCTTTCTAAGTGTGCCAGATGACTTCCATTCACATAGAGTCCTATGGACCTATGACCATTTTCAAATACTAAGAATTCAGTGTTTTTTTCCAGGAAACTCCACAGCCCACTACAATTTTCATCACATTATCCTGATCTAGATGTGTAGTTTATTTAAATATTCTAGACCTATTACTTTCATTGGCCTAACAGAAATTGCTCGGTGATCGTACCGGTGACGACATGATCACCAATAATTTAAATATTAGAAAGCAAAAACATAAAACATTTCAGCCTCATATATTTCACCCACTATTTCCTTATTCACTTGGTTAGGTGCTGGAACCATACTTTCCCTTAGCTTTCCCTGTCTTTAAATGTGATTTCAGAGTATTCCCATAAACCTTAATATTCCTTATCCAAACATTCTTATGTTATTATTTTATATCCATTCCCAACAATACCTACTTCCATGTTCTTCTAAAATTATGTTTTGATTTTCAGGTCACCAAAAGGCCCTGGTAAATAATACATGTTGGGTATCTTTCTCTTCTTTTCAACACCCAACAGGCCATTAGTTGGCTTTTAGGATGTTCCCTTTCCAAAACTGTGTTCTTTTGTTCTAAGTAAGTTTTCCTCACAGAATTCTTCATACACAAACTAACAGATCCTAACTTCAGCTGATAATACTAACTTCGTAGATTGTTTATTTTAAACCAAATTTTTATTGTTCTAAAGCTTTTATTTATCTAGTTATGCTATCTTGGCTCTCACAACCATTTCTGCCCTAACTACTAAAATGTTTAATTGCAGCTAGTTCCTCAAGAAGTAAGTCTTAAAATTACTTTGTCCTCAGTGTTAAACCCAAAAGCAGAACTGCTTATATTCTGCATGGGCACGTTACTTAACTCTGTGATACTGAAGTCCTTTTTGTGTATTCAGAGAGATTGCAACAGCATCCAAGTTTACCCGTGGACAAGTTACCATTGAACACTTTGCAAAATTCTGCATCAATACCTGTTGAGTAGCGAAGTCCCTTTTCTAAAAACCAGAACTGTTCAAATCAAAATCCAAGATGTGCTATAAAA
Organism: Struthidea cinerea; assembly: GCA_013397865.1. NCBI lineage: Eukaryota > Metazoa > Chordata > Aves > Passeriformes > Corcoracidae > Struthidea > Struthidea cinerea. The sequence continues at coordinate 99,925 of VZTI01006022.1, forward strand.
ACAAAGACCAAAAGTGCTTCCAGTAATAAAGATGATTAATTCTCACAACATAAGGTGGGAAGCGAAAACGGAAATTACAGCACTGCCATAAGACAGCATCTGCACTTTTCTTAGTACATGCTGTCCCTAAGCAATCCTTTAGCAATGTGGAACTGTAACAGGGTCTGGGTGAACAAAAAAAAAGGTGATAATTAAGTAATTAAGCACCATCTTGCTCTTCAGCCTGTGATATGCTTGATGTATTCAGTGAGACTAACACATTACCTCCTGTGACATCCAGGATCTCACTACAACTTCTAGTCGTGTTGACAGTAGAGCACTCAGGTAGCTCCATATGCACGAAGTGAAACCATATTAATTGTAAAGCATGACTGAAACATAACTGCAGAGCCAACTATCTGCACCTGATGCAAACCAGGAAACAGCGAAAACCTTATTTCATTCTTTCTTTGTAGTCTTCTTCAGCTGTTCAAATAAAGGCCCTAATTTTCAAATTTTACCCCACTGACAGTTGAAAAAAACTATAAACACTGTTTTCTTCACAAGCAAGACAGTGACACTGAAATTATGAATTGAGAGTTTACTACTTTGATGACCTCATTCTCAAGTTTTCTTCACACAATCCACTCTTGGGAGAACGTTCTGGGGCTGACTGTGTAATTTACAGCCAGGCAAAGTGTAAATGATAAACCTCTTGCACTGTTTCACACAAGGAGATAATTACAATCTAACACTGGTTTGCATCCACTGTGAATAGGTGTAAATAACTGAAGATATGAGCTTATGGCAAATATAGTAAATAATTTTTTTTTTTCCATGAGGCTTTAGTTCTATGTATTGAGAGGTTAAACAAACTGTATATCTTGAAGCCAAAAAAATAATATTTAACATCAAGATCTACTGTAAAGATGCTAAAGGAACATTTTTTTATTCATAATCATCTTTGTATATTTACTGATAGGGATACTATTGTATCATTAATAATGCTCTAAGAAGAATGATGATAGTAACATCTCTCAATTTAACTCTGATATTGTCACTCTCTTCAGTTTCTTTTTTTTTGCCTGCTGACTCATTCAATCTACATCAAAAAGAAATCATATAATGGTTGAGGTTGGAAGGGATCTTAAAGATCATCTAGTTCCAGCCCTGTGCAATGGGCAGGGACCCCTCAGGATTCTCCTGTTCAGTTCTTTGTTTGATCAAGGTGCAGAAAGTTGTAAATAGTTTATTGTTAAGCTTTTGTTCGCATTCTTTACCCTACCCCTTTATTTACAGAGCTCTGAAGATGCGGCCTGTCGTCCTTATGGCAGTGAAGTGCTCCCAGGGAGGGCTGTACCTCTGCCTTGTGCTGCAGGTCCTTCTCCTTCACACTTCCATGCGCAACTGTTTACCACCTCACACCAGCTGAGCAATTAAGGGATTAAATGGGCATGAGTAAAGTACCATTTGAGAGCAGTACCCTTCTAACACAGACAAGGTCTTTGAGAATAATTCCCTGTAAAACAGGGGGTCATGCAGAACTAGGCCTAATCAGATGGGTTTGTCTACTGAAGCATTTTATTTGCGTTTTGACCATGTGTTGTAGTTTAACCCTAGCCAGCAGCCAAGCCCCAGGCTGCTGCTCGCTCGCTCCCCCACCAGCAGGATCCAGAAGAGAATCAGAAGGGTAAAAGTGAGAAAACTTGTGGGGTGAGGTAAAGACAGTTAACAGGTAAAGTAAAAGTAGTACGCACAAGCAAAGGAAAACAAGGAATTCTTTCGCCACTTCCCATGGGCAGGCACGTGCCTCAGACATGTCCAAGAAAGCAAGGCCCCATCACATGTAACAGTAACTTGGGAAGAAAACATCCCCCCCTTCCTCCTTCTTTCTCACATTTTATATAAAGAGCACAATGTCATAAGGTATGGAATCTCCCTTTGGTCAGTTGGGGTCCTTTTAATTCTGTCAGAAATGTGAGACAGAAGAAGTGTGTTTAGATGTTTAGTCTTAAATTATTGCCCATAAGAGAATATTCTTATTTGCCAAAAAAGCCACAGGAATGAAGGACACTCTGAAAGTCAATGAAATATTTGATGATGACGTCCTGCTGAAGAGATACCACAAAGAAATTCTGGATTTGTAAATCAGCTGGAGGAAGTATGTAATACTAAGGCAACTACTGTGCTATTCAGCATCTGAAAACAAAAGTTTGATAAGCAGTGTGGCTCAAGCAAGTGGCTTCCACAAAGGCAAACCCAGCTGAACTGCTCTTGAGAGTCCCACCAGCAGCACAGCTGAGCAGGGGTATTTATTTCTGAGCTAATTGGACAGCAACTGAGGAAAAAGGACAGATTCAGAAGTATGAAGCAAATTCACCAATGTGATTTTGCCTTACGGGGGTGGCAGCTGGTCACGACAAAATCAGATAAAAATCTAGTTTGGAAAGGATGTCCCCCAGTTCAGCCCTCTGCTCAGAGCACCGTCACTTCAACCTGAGTGAGCATTAGAGGGATATACCATGGAGATACCAATCACGGGCCCACACTTTATCCAGGCTCTGAGTGAAACTCTGGCACCATCTCAGCATCTCTGAGGAAGCAGGTGGAGGAAGCTTTCACCTTTCCCTCACTTTGTATTGTCCAAGTGTGTGGTGGCAGTTTTAGCTAGCATACTTGAGTAATTTTTGTTAAATCATCTCAACCTCCATCTCTGATCTTTAACTAGAAATGGACACACGCTATGTGATCTATAGTATTACTGGTCCAAGAATCTTTTTAAAATTATATTTCTTCAGCAACTAAAACTGCCTTTTGAGACTGATATCTGCAAAAACAATTACTGAAAAGTCTCAGAGATAGCAACTTTTTCTGCACATGTTTTTCATATTAAGCTGTTGATTAAAACAGCTGGGACAAGCAGGGGAAAGTACAAGCACAGGCATGGGCAATTTAGCATATTGTTTTACTCAGTGTAAACATATGAGGTTTTTTTTGAGGCATTTACTCAGATGTAATTATTCTAATCTTGTATTGAGAAAGCATGTGTAGGAAGTTTTTTTTCAATCAAATGATCAAGAAAGATAATCCAAAGTGCTCTACATCCCATGTTGCAATTAATTCTCTTAATCTTTAGCTTTATTCATGTTAAAAGCACTTTGTAATTCTGTGAACTATACCTCATCCTGCTGTAGGTATTATTTTGTATATCACTGCTGGAACAAAATAAAGCAATGGTTCAGGTCTGTGTAATACTGAAAATGATATTAACACAGTTAATGCTTTCTCTTCATTTAAATAAACTTTATTGACTGAGATGCTGATTTTCAGTAGGCAGTACACCTACAAAAGTCTGTTGTGATTACTAAGATATGAAGTAAAGAATGATACAATATGGCAGACCAGCATTTGGAAAAATCTTTTAAAAACATATGCAGTAAAAGTCAAAACATGCCTAGAGCAAAATTTTGCCACAATGTTTATTAATTAGAAAAGCAAGGTCTTATATGTGATTTGGGTATATATGCCATGTGTCTTTCAATATGTCACAGCAGACAGAACATTTTATAACCAACGTACATGCCCCTGTGTACACTACTAGAGAATGATAAATGTGTTTAATCAAACTGATCAACTTTTATGACACAATTAACATTATAAGATGTGCATGTAAATGGATACGTATGCAGAGATGTTCCTTCGAGGATGTCAATTTATGTTTTCAGATGCTGCATATATAGCTGAATGTTAAACTCCTTTTCAAACATTAAATTTCATTTGGAACAAGTACACCACTCTGTTTTAAATTGTTGACCTTAAATAGCTGATCATTAAAGTGTCAGCCATTTGTCTGAAAATACTAAAATGGGTCCTGGATGTCTTCCAGAATCTCAAAGAATTATGTGACAATGTAAAATGGATTATGTATTTTTTTCAATGATGAGTCCAGCCTGTCAATTTCATTATTTCTCTTCTTGCTGTGTACCCAGGACTTACATTATGCTTTGGAAATGTAAAGGTCAGCTTTAGGTGGTGCCAATTACACAGAAAACTCACAGTGCTGTATCGGCCCATTTGTTCTGCTATTTCTGCTGGCAATGTTGAAAATGAGTAACACTTAGTGCTCTGTCCAGTATTGAGTTTCTGATTCACTCTGACAGGATACCATTAGCAGTTATTCAGGCTTTGGCTGGATACTAAATTTTGTTATATTATCTTTTAAGGTAATACTGAATAATACTGAACAATTTTGTTGGAGTATTACATGCAACTCAATTTCCTCTGGTGTGAATGCAAGTCAACAATGTGAAGAAGCCTCAACAAGACATAAAGCTCTTGTTCTGCTTTATTCTGTAAGAATATTTAAACAGAAAAAATCCATTAAAAATAATAATTAACAGCTGCCTGCATTATTAACTAACACAACTAACTATGTAATTAACAGAATCTACTCTAACCGAGATATCTATATATCCTTTTGTTGACTGGGGAAAGGGAGGTGAGGGTTCAAGCTCTCTTAAACCTTATATCCAGTTGAAAATGTTCAACAATCAGAAAAAATTTTGGCCATGTAATCAACGAAGCAAAACCATCCTGCCAGACAGAGTACTGTTGTCTCATATGCACTGCAAGTTACAATACCCTAAAAATTGTATTACATCATAAAGCAACTATTTCACAAAGTAAAATGACAAAGCAAGAACCTTAACCTCTACACTGTCAGAAGGCTTTGCAGTTACAGAAGAAAAAGGGTAAGAGACTCTAAGGGGAAAGAAATAAAAAGAAAGAATGGTACTTTTAAATCTTTGCATCCTCCTGCAGTTAGGTTGTAACAATATGAGCAGACTGTAAATACCTACACACATATTTAAATACAACAACTTTTAAAAGGCCCAATACACCTCCAAGTATTGACATATTTTTCAAAGAACTTAAAATTATTATAGTTTAGAAGTAAGATGCAGTATCAAAAAAACAATAAGGAAAGTGCTTCAGGCACTGAGGTATACAGTATAAAAAAAGGTTTTGAAAATTTTGTCAGTTCTAATCCCCTAACACCCAAAATGGTTTTCTTGACAGCTTGTTGATTTCTGGGGAAAAAAAAAAAAAAGCTGAAATTATCTGAAATTGCTTTTACTTACCAGTCATACAAAAATATCCCATTTTTATAGAAATTAACATAAATTAGATAGCTTTATGGAGTACTCCTGACTTCCAGATCTTGTAAAAGACAATTTTTGAGGAGTACCTGTCCATAGAAACAACAACAAATAATATCATGTCTATCTGCAGTCTGAATGCATTACCTCAAAACAAGTGCTGTCTTTTAAAGAAAGGGAACAAACCTTCCTTCTTCAGAAATGGATTTAACAAAAGGACTGGTACATCCCACAAATCTTTTCAGTCTCATGAAAATAAATGTATGATTTCTTTTCATTACACACTACCTCTGCAACCCATTAAATTGGGGCATAGGTACTAATTTATATGCACGACAAATATTTCCATCCTCCTAAATATACAGAGACTGTTAATCACCTGTTGACACCTATAGTAATACTCCAGTAATGCACTATCAGGTTATTATCTATTAAAGTTTGCAAGGGTCAAAATCTCTCCACTACTACCTCACTATTTTGCAGCTCTTTTAATTCTAGTAAATCTGAAAAGGCAGGTTTAAAGCTAACTACTCTTTAATCTCCCACATTTTGTCCCAATAGCTAAACACCACATAATTTTAACATGCAAATAAGAGTAATTTTCAAGCAGAGTTAACAACAGTGGAGTGTTGTCACTGTGAGCAGCACTGACGGCAAGGAATGGCACAAGCAAGTTCAGAAGGGAAGAAGTTCTGACTTTTATTAATTAATTAATTCATCTTTTATAACAGGGCTCTCAAAGAGTGTGTTGAATGGCATAAGACAATTGGGTGCTTGGCCATCCACCCCTTGAGGGGATTGGTCAAGCTCCAAGACACTTATTCCAAAATATTAGAAAGCTAGAACCATAACAATCTTGCATAACAAACCCAGGTGCAAGATAAATAATTAGTTTACAAGAACTCGTAGCAGTGTTTTCATAGCTTCTGTGAGCGCTGCAAAGTTCTCACAGAACGCTGCAGAAAGCTGAAAGATTTCTCTACCAAAGCTTTTCAGCATCCACAGAGTGTGTCTGAAGCTTCATAAAAAATGAATTTCATCAGTATATTTACTTCACTACAGGTTAACAGGACTAATTTGTGAAAAACAGTTGGCAAGAAATTCTGTAAACAAGAGTTAACTTTACAGACTTGTGATTAGGGGAGAGGTGTGAACAAGGTGCAGAAAAGCCAGCTAGAGGCCCGAAAGCTTGCAGTCATACTGATGAAATTAAAGCAATTTTGAAAGAAGTGCTTATTTATGTTGACACTTGGCAAAAAAACCCCTCGGTAAGTGATGTGCAGAGAGAAAGCACCATATTTCATTAGCACTGTGTGTGTGTGTGCACCTGTACTGCCCCACATGTGGGGCGCTTGTGAGCGTACCGGGTTTTTTTCCATGAATTACGACTCAGCTTGTAAAAAGTGCTAATAAGTCATAAGGAAGTACACAACGACCGCACAAGCTTTTATGCTTTAAGTAATGACTGCATTACAGAAAGCCACAGCAAAACATTAGTTCACCAACACCAGTTCCTCCACAATCCCCTGGTCAAGTACAGACCCATTGTGAACCTGGTGTACATTATTATGAAGTTGTAAAGGTAAGAGGTGGCTTACACAAAGGTGACAGAAAAACTATGTTATGTAAAACTGTGCCAGGTCATCATTGATTTTCATCAGTTTTGCACTGCTGGAAGCAAGGTAGTGAGACAGTATCCAATCAGGAAGGGAAAGAAATCTCTGTCATTCTTTAACACAATAGTTTCTAGGGTATTTGAGGAAGCAGATGGAGTCAAAATAAAACTAGGAGGGCAAGGAGGTGGAGGGCAAGAAAAAAACCCGACAATGTAATTAATTCTAAGCCATTAAAATCATGGCTTAGAAAACCTGATGGAAGAGACAGTACTGCCGACTCTGGTTCTGCAAAGACAAAGCCAAGTAGCACATCAAGAAAACCCTGTTAGAAGTGAACCCGGATTCCTGGATGAGACACCACTGGCAAAGCAAAAACCTAAGGCCCTCACGCAGGTCACACCATCTGGATATGCTAAAGTCCAGGATCCAGCAAGACCTGGAAGAAGCCCTTAACCTCTTTTTGGCAAAGGCAAGCTTGCTTAGGTTTTTAATTCAACAGAATAATTTTTTTCCCGAATCCTCATGGAAACATAATAAAACTGCTTCTCTCAAACCGACTTCTTTGGCTACAGAAAAAGCAATGAAAATGTTTTCCTTAATTGAGAAAAATATATTTTATTACACGGCATGAATATTTCTGCCTCAAGACTATTTTAAGAAGTGGTTTAATTTCTAGCTTGCTATAAAATCAAGATAATTTTTGCGTATGAAAATATGAAATTACTATAAGCACCAGTGACATCTGTACCTCCCTCGTCCCATCCCCCCATGCAGGAGAACATTTTTCCTCAAAACTTCTGTAATCAAGTGCACACATGTGGTACTGATCTTACTTATATTTAAATCTTTTCCTTCTTAACTATATATTTACTACTTCAAAGACTTTTAAGTTGCAAAATAGGAGGGGGAAGGGGGGTGTAAGACCTTTCTTGGAGGACCTCCAAGGCAGTCTACACCAGAGGAAGATTATTTTAGTTATACTGATCAGATTGGAAATAGACATGGATTTCTCCAAAAATATTAATTTGACATGTTAAGCCTTGTCCAGAAAACAGGTATGAGAGACTTCATACATTTCATCATTTTTCTGATCTTTTAATCCATATTCATGCCAACAGTCCCATTACAGAAAATGGGATAGAGTGCTTAGGTGGTTAGAAAAAAATATTAAAAAATAGTTTACTTGCTTGTATGAGGATTACTCACTCAAGAAATGAGTTCCATGATTATAATCATAGCTAGTAACATTCCTCATGTGCTTGAGAATTTCTATGATCCAGCCTTGGACAACTGGATGAGCTAGGGATTTCCATAATCTTGTCATAAAAATCTATGCATAAAAGATTAGGAGATGGTTTAGCTTTGATCAGTGAGGAGCTGTAGCCACTACCCCCTCCCAGCATCATTCTAACAAATAAAATCATAATACCGTAAGACAGCTTTACCTCTTTCTCTTGTCAGATTGGCATTAAGATGGCTATCTTCATAATGCTGTGGAATAACTCTGGAATTAAAGATTAACTTTCTCTTTTCCTCTACAGAATCCTACCTTTCCAATTCATCAGAAGGATGGCACTAGTAGCTACAGCTTTAGCTTTTAAATGTGATACCAGCAGTAAGAAAAACAATTTGATATTCCTAAATATTAAGTATATTCCCAAATTAATTGTCTTTGTTTAGCAAAAGTTTCTAGAAAAATGTTAGACCAAATATTTTTATCTCCCCCAATCCCCAAAAAAGAATATATAGCTAGAGTCATGTTGCTAGCATAAAATTAGGAGATCTCTTTGGGGAAGCTCCTTTTTAATGTTTATATGTAACTTTTTCCTTGTAACTAACAATGTCATAGCTACTGATAGACACAGCTGCTGTTTTCTTCTCTTCATGAGAAGTTTTGCATTATTTTTGCATTTTGACGTTATAAACTAGTGCCCAAAAGCTTCTTCCTTTAGTCATTATCAAACTAAGTGCTAAATGGATCAATAAATATATAATAAATATTAAATCTTGAGCACTCATCCTCAAAATTATTTGCAAAATGTTTAAGTCTTAAAAATTTCCTTTTCTCAAATGAAGAAGAGTTATAAAAAACCCTGAATCATGGGCAGCACAAAACTTGGTATAATTATGCTACAGAAGAGGGACGTATGATAAAACCTCTCTATATTCTGGCCTGTGGTGTTTACCATCTCCTTAAGCTTCCTCCACATTGGTTCCTGCTGTACAATGTCCCTACTTTTCTTCCATGTCATTCTTAATGACCTCCTTAGCCACTAGTGATTTTCCAGGGTCATCAGAATCGTCAGTCCCTCTGAGAACTACAAAGGAAATTAGACAGCAAGAATAACTTTTGAAATAATCTGATCTTGGATGTCCTTCTAGGATATGCAAGGAGTTGGCTGACACAAACTTGGAGCTGCTGGCAGTGCTTTGAGAGCACACAGAACATGCGTGAGCTATCAAATGACCGGCCAAGGGCAAAGACAGTGCTTATGCTAAAATCATGAAATAAAATATCTCTACTGATGCAAATACTGATCAGAAGGTAAAAAGGGGTCTAAAAATCCCCAGAAGATTATTGATTGATCAAAATGCATCAACCTAAATTACTTAGTGCAGTTCCTAAAGCTTGGGTTTTTTTCTGTTGAGTTTTCTCAATTGTTCTCGTCATTTGTTTTTAAAAGCAAAGAAGTACAAATACTAAATTTACGTAATAGATTAAAATGTGTAAGGGATGTGACTGAGAACTAGAGATCTCTCACATCCTGCTAAACTGTTCAACGTCCCAGCTATCTTACTAGATCAGGGTAAATCTGTCACTCCTGCTAATAGTAATAGTACATTACACAATGTAGAAAAGATTTAAGTCAAAGACTTAGCATACCACACTACCTTGATGCAAAGACAGCGGGTAAAACAGGATATGAAAGCAGGGAGGAAGTTGTTGCTGGTAAGAAGAATGTCTAAGAAACCCTACAGATCTTGAAGAATAATAAAAAAAACAATCTAGGTGTTGATATGGTAGAGCATCAACTGCTCAAGCATAAAGTACAAAAACCCACCAAAATTTGCTCTTTAAAATATCATGAACATCAATACAGGAGGGGTGTGTGGGCAGGGAAGTTAAGAAAAAAAAGTAAAAATTTGTTGGCTTTATAAGTTTTGGTGACTTTTGATGACATCTCAAATCTGGATTTCCTAGAGTCAAGATAACTCTTGGTATACTTATAATGTAAATTGTAGATTTAGTATTTTAGTTCGATCTGTATGTCTCCATAACCTACAGAGCCCAACAGGTATGTCTCTGTTTGAAACTGAGTTATTTCCACAGTTTATGTACAAAGGTCCCAAAGAACAAAAGCAGTTTGCACTAGCTTTTCTGTGCACTAGCCTGAAGGAAGTTAAAAAAACTAAAACAAAGCCTGAAGAGATGAGACAGTCCTGAAGGGCCCCTTAAGCTGATTTCGTAACAGAAAATAAAATTATCGTTAACTTCTACTCTCTAGCACAAAAAAAAGCATGCAAGATAAGAGACTGCTAAACACTAAAGTATTATGCATATACAGACTTTTTCCCAATGTATTTTTTCCCAATGAAGGACTATTTTTGTAGTTTATAAATCTGTTCCTTACTTTGGAAGCTCTCAGAGATAATTTGTAAACAAGTTAAAGCTGGGCCTCATAAATGCTGATGCTTTATTTCAATCACCTGCTCCACACAAATAATATCTCACCTGATATCACAGGAGTCAGTATAACACCGACTTTGTAAGTATTTTATGGGGTTGTTTTTAAGTATAAGTTCTGCCATGATAGTCAACGTTCTCAGCAAATCTCATTTTGCTTAAAACTGGGCAAGCTGGAAGTTTAGCAGTGCTAGGTTGAGGAGTGGCCTTGCTCCATACGAGGCCAGCAGGGACACCAGGGAAGGAGGGTCAGCTTTGAAAGCGAGATGTTGGGTTTCTCATCCTTGCTAACCCATTTGCTTTGTGCTTTTCCAGGGACTTGTGCATCCAGCCTAGCCACAGCCTGATCTGCACTGGGAACGCACAGCTGCTCCTGTCTGAGGACATACTGCATGTCTTTCCACCAGAGATGGGATGAGAAAGAAAAAACAGATCAATAATATCAGCCATAGGTTAATGGTGCAAAAATTTTAGTGCTTAGACATCATTTTGAGTATTTTCTATTCCTGTAGGAGATGCAACTTCTATGTGCTGTCTTGCTTGGCAGTTATGGGAATTTATTAATCGCAAGCCAAATAACCCATTTCATTTTCCTTTCTTTGGTTACCAAATCCACAGCCAGACAAGAGACAGCAGTTTCTCTAGCCAGGTTTACTGGCGATCAATCTCTGCTGTTATTGTAGCCTCCTTGGTTGTAATGCTCAGCAGGGAGCATGTGTTCCTACATGCTTTCTGAAATATTAATACACAAAATTGTACTGAGGTTTCTGATAGCAGCAGATTGGCTTCTCTGAGGTTTTCTGATTAGAAGTGCATTGGTGATTCCGAGAAGCCAGTGGCGCCGAAATGGGTTAAACCTAATAAGGTTTTGAAAGCTGATAGCATAATTTAAGAGGGCTCAGAGTCACAAAGCTACAGACCTGGCTGACCCCAGCATATTACAGTGTTTGTTAATGTTCTGTTACCGACATCTTCTAGTCAACCAAAAGCAGATATATTAAGTGAAAAATTGACTTGTGGTTCACAAAGATAGGCTATCCTTTCTTCCTTTTTTGTGCCAGTTGGTCGACTAAGATGTAAAGGGAGGGGCATCATGGCTTCTGTTTTTACCAGGGCTCTTGGGAATGCAGTCTTCAAAAACATTAACTTCAGCTTCCAAATAAAGAAACATAATTGCCTTAAAATCTTTATCATCATAATCTTATACGATATGTGCCCCTTGGGAAATCTAAAAACAATTTAAGGAATGGAAGACATGGGAAAAAAATCCTTTTACTTTGAGCATGATGATTATAATCATATAAGCTTTAGAATCAGTGCAACTGGAATATAGAGTGATTAAAAAAAGCACTAAAATTTATATTATGCTTTCAGAACCAGTGTTAATTAAATGAAGTGTTGGCCATCTCACAGTGTTTTAAACTGAATCTTCTTACTAAATGTTTAATGACAATAAGTTGGCTTAGCAATATTTATTGCAGTCTTTCGAGGAGGGTTTTATTGAAATTCTCTTTCCAACCAGGACAAGCTGACAGCTTTAAGAACCCAGTAACTGAACAGGGAAAAGGGATTTTCATCGTTACTAAGTCTAAATTAATGCAAACAATGAACAGAGGTAACAGTCTCATGACTCCTCTTATAATCTTGTTATGTTGTGAAGGAGGTGTCTGAATTCCCATGCCTCCCTTATTCAGTAATGAAAATACTCTCCTAGGCATAGACCAACACGAACAGCAGTCAGCAGATGAAAAGACCCTGCAAAACAGGAATAAAGGTGCAAGATGTCAGTGGTGCAGACCTCTGGTTATGTGTTAGCTGATATTCTTGAGACAGAAACTATAAGGCCTCTACTCCGACTATTGCATCAGCTGCACCATTTATTCACTAAGACTGTTTGCTGGAGTTCAATTTATAACTTTTATTACAAAACAATAGTCTGAGTTCAGGCAAGGCCAAATACTCCATCTGGGTAGCTTTTTCAGGCCCAGAGCCTTGCAGTCCTGACAGAACTGTCTGAGGAAGCTAATCCCTCACTGCAGAGGCAATATTATCAGGGAGAAAAGTGGGTACTGGCTAAAGCCACTTGCATTCCCCAGGTGCGCTGCCTCTGCTCTCACTCCCTCCCTTCTGTTACATGGGCTGATTGGGCTGTCCCAATGTTAGAGAGAAACCAGAGTTCACAGGGAAGCAGAGGATGTTCAAAACTGTCTTGGGAAATGTGGGGAGCCAGGGGCCACCTGGCAGTGCCTGGGCCTCTAATGAGTTTAAAACGTGCACTGTTGCTGTGTGACATGATAATCTCTCAATATGTATTCCCTCAATATGTTGCTCCAGAGGCAATTAATTCAGATGTAAAACTCTCTTCATTAAATAACTTTCTGACATGTCCCGTTTAGGAAATGAGAATTTAAGTACAATAAGCAACGTGAGTCACCTGTGATGATCACAGACAGAATTTGCATGTAAATTGGGATTCAAATCTGGGAGTTTCTGACTGTCAGTGCTGCCTGTGCACAGAGCCCAACTGCTTTAAGAAAAGGGAAAATGCTCTGTTGGGTCTGCAATCTATGAATAGCATTCGTGGTGAGATTTTTATACCCATTTGCTTTAAAGTCTGAGCACTCACCTGAATTCACTGTATTCATCTTCCATGCCAGTGACTACACTGTCACTGGTGTGACCACAGTGTCACTGCTGTCACTGTGCCTGAAGGCCCAGTTCTTTCAATGATCAAAATATTTTTTGTCTGAGAATACATGTGGGGATATCATAAAGATGCTGCACTTAGCCTCAGTAGGAAAACTTACAGCTCAGCTCTTAATGGCCTCTCACTCCAAGATAAATTTTAGGGGAAGGCACCTTGGCCCACAAGTACCTACAAACACTCTCATAGACTCCAAAGTGAGACACAGGAAGTCAATTATCTTTCATGTTGTTACTTCTTGGTATAAAAGTTAAAAAAGAAAGAAAAGTTTAAAATAACCCATAATTTATCTCATCAGTATGTGGGAAAGATCTGTCTCTGTGTTGTCTGTGTTTAGAGAACACAGATAATTCTGAATTTCTAATTCAGAAAAAATAAGAGTATTCAAAAAAATCCCAAACAAAAAAAACCCCAAAACAAAAAACCCCCCCCCCCCCCAAATAAACTAAAAAACCCAACCAACAAACCAAACAAAAAACCTCATGCTACAAGTGAAGGCTGAGCACTGCCAATTGGCATTATGTAAAGATTTACAGAAAAAAAGCAGTTACATGGAAAACCTTTGAATCAAAATGCTGTTATTAAATAATCCTGATTTTCATACAATGGCAAGTTTCAGTAGTAGGTCCACTTCCAAGATTGTAAAAACAGCAGGATAATACCACAGTAAAAGATGAGATACATGTGTTGACACACTATTCGATGACTGAATTCTCACTCCTCCAGGTTGCAAATTGTTGACTGAGCAGTGAGAGTAAAAACCTAATTATCTTCTTGAAGCCTTAACTTGGCACAGTACTCTTCCTTCATTTTTAAAGTTTCCCCCTCTTCTCATACTACAGATGGAAAAATTAAGACTGCCCTGCTGGTGATGGCAGCTCAGAATTTAGTACCACTTTGAGACAATGCAATACATTTCAGTGACTATCAAATGAAATATAAAACCTTAAATCAAGTTAAAGAGAAGTTGTGTGCTTAAAGCTGTAAAAGCTTATTTTGTGTGAAATAAATTTAGAGGATAATATATAAACCAGTTGTTTTTTCTTTTGGTTTTTTTTTTTTTTTTTCTATTCCTGCCTGAAAGTATGCACTGTCAGTGTGTGACTATAGATTTTTACTCCCAATTCATAACCACAAGGGACTTTCTGCTGTGAGCTAGAACAATGGCAATTTCAGTGATAAAAAAAACCTACCACCATGAACAAAAAAAGCAGCTAGTCTGATTCCCAAGAATTTAGAGTATGATAAAAAAAGTCCCATGCTGTTCCTCTTAAGGCTTACTGTAGGATTACATCAGGATTTTTCTTCTTTTTATCTTCATAAAAAATCAGAGGCCTAACGGGGAAATCATGAGTCAAGGATAGCTAGAAAGATAATGTCAGTGAATTAATACTTCAAGGAGAGGATAACTGGTGCTGTAATCCTGAATTCCAGAGTGAATGCCCGAACACCACCTGTGTAATCTGCGTGATTTAGACATAGCCACTTTCAGATGTAACTCCTGCCGCATGATAAAGTTTTCATTTGAGAGAAACCGAAAATTTCATGTATTTTCACATGAAATAGGCATAATGTGAATAGATAAGGGCTGGGAATCAAGACACCTTTTGCAGGTTACACAGCCCAGCTAATGCTGGTAATCTTTGCCTGGCAAGTCTTGAATTCTTTTAAGTAAAGTGGAACAACTTCAGCAAAATAAAGGCAGGATAGCTCCCTCTGTGCTACAGATCAGCATAATTAGGGTTCTCTGAACAGTTGGGATAAATGGGATTAAGAGGTCTTAGACAGAGGAATGATGTGAATCTTGGGGACGGTTTCAGCATTCAAATGCTCCATAAAAAGTACCTCCACTCAGTGATGAGCTAGCAGAAGGATAATGGTTGTAGTTTTGTTTGGAGAACCCCTGGTAAACTGAGATTTTTAGAATATCAACTAATTTATTTCTGCTAAAAAATATAATTCTGCCAGGTCTGGCTGCAATGTTAGAAAGTCTACAGGAAGAAGAATCTTGCAGCTCCCTGCACACACCACCACAATAGCTAAATATGTATATTTGAAATTATAAGTTTAATGCAGTTACTCATAACTTTTGAAGATGCCTATCTGCTGTGGAAAAAATGAAAAATTAGATTAGGAACTGAACATTTCCTTAGGCATCTTTCTAGGAGATCAGACACATCTTCTTTAAGGTGAATGGATAATGTATTTTATTTTCATGGGGGAAAGAAGAGAAAGAAGATAGATTTGTTAAGTTTACCATTTCCTCCACAAACATAAAGACAGGAATGAACAGATTGACAATTCTTTGGGTTTCAAGAACTGTGAAGTTTTCATAAAGCATAGAAACGATTAGAAAATATCTAGTAACACCTTTTTCCATCATTCATGTTCTCTTCATTCTTCTGTGTCAGAACTTTACAAAGACTATGTCTGTTTCTCCTACTGCAGTAAGACCTCCTATCAAAAAATTATTAGTTTAGCCAAAGTAAAAAAAAAAGAAATGAAGGGAAAATGCATATAGTTCAATAAAAAGCATAAAGATTTGCATGTGCAGCTGATGCTCCCTAAATGGGCTGCAAAGAAAACTAGACTGTGAATCTTAATATGTAAGTACAAACAGGTTTAGAAAGGTTCCCTAAAGGGTATTGCAAATCACGGTACAGATCAAAATAATGGGATCTCTCCTTTTCCCAGAAAGAGCTGCAATGAACTGATTGGAATTTCACCTTGAGGTCACCTCTAGTTTCAGTTGTCTTCCTTAGCATGCATACTATTCAATAACCACTGTGATGCTAGTGACAGTATCCCATCAGTATTGCAAAATTCCCGGTGCAATCTTTGCTTCATGTCTGAAAATGTGTGCATTCAGTGACAGGGAAAAATATTTTAAAGCATATGAGATTTATATAGCACCCTCTTACCTAAAAGATTTCAGTAATTTTCAGAAACTACAGGCCTCTAGCAAACTGAAAATATAACTCACTACTTGGATGGGTTGCAACAGCTCAGGAGCACGCAAAACTCTCACTCACAGGTTGGTCATAGGTGGGGATGGTAGTAATGGCTTATTTAGATGAAATATTTTTTACAAAATTCTACCAAATTTTCACTGCAGTACTACAAAGATGAACTAAAAGTTTTCCTCTCCATGTTAAAATAAACCAAGTTTATTACTTCTTCCTGTAAGAACTCCAAGTTGTTTATGCAGTATTCAATTAATTGACCTTTGAAGGATGAATGTGGCAGTCGTTTGTTCAAATGAGGATCCGGAGTTCCAGAAAGTCTGGAGATAAGATGCAGTATTCAGTTGTATAAATGCAATTCTACTGTATTAAATTAACTTCTCTCAATATTCATACTAATGTAAGAACAATGTCAGTATCATTCTTAAAATCCTCTCCATCCAGGTCTTTCAAGCTAGCTGTTTAGTTCTCTGATGACTCTTGGTTTTGCTATTTTTATTGTCAGCTACGAAGATGTTGCCACCTTCCATTCTGTGGATTAGAAAATGTAAATAAAATCTGTAAATGCCCTGTGTTAGGATGCTATATCCTAATTTAAAAAGCAGCTGTATGTAATAGAATTGTCCAACATGGATCAGCTTTTAAGTTTCCATTATTCTACTGTTATTATTGCTGAAGATAATAAGTGAATACTAAATAGTGAGATCTGTGAGTGAAAAGGTCAGAAATTTGAAGTTAAGTCAAGAACAGCACTATTAAATAGGCATCAAGAAATAAAGCCCCTCTGAAAATAAAAGTAGTACTCTGGATCAAAGGGCTAAGTACCCTTTGGATATTACTATGAATTAAATTCATAATTAGAATTAAGGTCACACTAAACTGTTTGCTACATTAGAGTAATCTTTTTGTGTTTTAAGTGTGTCTTTGGCTGTTCCTCAGCTAAAACTAGAAAACAACCCTATTTCTTTATAAAGAGCATTTTAAGCAATTTCTGTCCTAGCATTTATGTACAATGATACACAGCTTTAAAAGAACAGAATTAAACTACTTTAGTAGGATTACCTAGCTAGCCATGAAGCTAACATTTTTTTAAAACCCCCACCATAGAATTGCATATTACAAGTGAAAAAGTGAAAATGCTTATGCCTCTAAAGAAGATCAGTCATCCTCTACTGATCTGCAAAATGTATGGTTTGAAACAAACTCCTCCTTTGCTGCAAACTAAAGCCAGTGTTATAATGAGACGTGGTTCAGAATTAAATGAATTACATTTAATGCTGTTATTCAATTTTGCCCAGTCCACATTGCCAAAACAGAGATAGTAAAATTTGTACATAGGCTTGATCGGAAGCTGCTGAAATCACTGACAAAGATTAAAAAAATCTGCATGGATTCATCTCAAACATTTATCTCATAGAAGCTGTGGATGATAAATACTTCTTAGTAGTGATAGGAGGTAACATTATCAAATCATAGAATAATTTAGGTTGGAAAACACCTTTAAGATCATTAAGTCTACCTGTAAAATAAGGCACAATGGCAATGGAGAATGGCTTGGAAAATTTAGGCTGGATGTTTGGAAAAGATTTTTTACTGGGAGAGTGATAAAACTTTTCCCCTGAAATGCTATGGAGACCACATTGCCTCAAACAGCTGCGGGCTTCCAATCCCTGCAGTTTTCCAAAACTGACCTAAACAATGCTACAGCTATCCCTACACCTCTATCCTTCTCTCAAATAGGACAGAACAGCCGAAGATTTCTGCTTTAGTGCACCACATCCTTCCTGTGATCCTTACGTGTCTCTGCTTATCAAATGGCCAGCTCTTTCGAATGATACAGGATTGTAGAAGGAACTCATGTCACCAAGCAATGACTGGTTCCAGCACAAGACAGAGAAGGAAAAGAAGTAATTCACACTACTTTTGCAGTGAGTGGAGGGCTAAAAGATACAGAATTTACTCCTCTGTGCCTCCTTGCCTTGTTATTTCACAGAGCTGAAGCAAAGGAACCAGCCAGCCTGCTTTCTTCTCTGGATAATGACAGGATGGCTTCAAGCAGCACTAAGAGATCCTGCCACTCTCAGAATCACACATTACTGATTTCCCAGCAGGTGATCAAGTGCATCCTCCTGAGGAACATTTACACTCTACTTGTATGTTACAGAAGTTTTCACAAATCTGAAAAAGAGTAAAATTAACTCTTGTTCAACTTCAGATGATAACCAAAAGCACTACTGACAAGCATTACTAATATGTAGTGGTGACTGCATAGCACAGTGGCCTCTGTGATAATTAATACACCATGTTTACTTCCCTACATTATACACTTTCAAAGCAAATGAATGTGACTGATAAGTTTAGCATTTTTAATGGACTGTGTTGTTCAAGATAAGTGAGAGTCACTGATGGGCGAGGCTGTGAAGTTATGGAGCAGTTTTATGCTAATACATACAGCACCAAAAAATGGATAAATCACCAACTGCATAATGAGCCAAGGACTCTGAAGGTGAGGGTCAGGCTCCATATAGGTACAAAAAGCACTGCAAGAATAACACTAATCCTTAAACTCTGTCTCTGAAGTGTTGTTCAGCATCAGGGCTCTAGGCCTCTTCTTATAGGTGATGAATTTTAAAGTACAGAAATTTCTTGTGTAGCCATGAAAATTGAAAATGATATTGCAAAATCAGTAAGGCTGAATTAAGGAAATAAAAAGTAATAGAATTTATTTGTTCACTATTTATCAGAAAGCAAAAAGTTTCTCTCACAGAATTTATGTTCAGAGAGTAAAAGCCTGCCAAAACTCTCAGATGAAACATACAAATAGTGATTAAAATTCTATGATATATGTTATGAATTCACCTATACTATTAATTTTGTTGCCAGCTATTCACATCTCTGCCTTTTACATCTCAGTTTCTGACAATTCACAGAAGAAGTGTTTTAAAAAGGGCTGGATTGCAAACTCTATTTAAATTTTATTTTAGATTTAACCTCAGTAGTTCAGATAGATGAAAAGTCTTACTCTTACAGCCAAAACAAAGCAGGGAAATATTTTAGCCCTTCATAGAAAGCACTAAACCATTTTACTAAAATCAATACAAGAGTATACAGTACCAAGGTTTTGGTTTTATATCCCTTCCCTGCCCCATTCCCTTGAGAGTACTACACTGAATAGTTTACTATCTTGCTGGAGTACAATACTTTAATAGTAAGTAATATGTCAAAGTGATGTTTTCGAGCGTGGTAATACTGGGATTTTATACCAGACCACAGGTTTCAGAATAATCAATGTATGTTTATAATGACTTAATTACAGTGATGAGATATGTCTCGGCTGCCCTAAGGAAAACTGAAAGGAAGAGGATAGTTTCAATTACCTCTACCATAACCCCACTGAATGCAGTTTTGCAAAGTTTGCTATTAGCAAAACCCATTTTACCCCAGTGAATATAGTTTTTTGAATAAGAAGCTCTGGAGACATCCAATGCATTACAACAGGCTTAGGAACAGAACTTGTTGAAGGAATCATCTTACCTGAGCAATGATCAAGGCTTCCACTAATTGTCATGTGGCTGAAACAATCACTTGGAGTAACAACTAGTTGAAACTAGTTCAAATCTTTCTGATATGCTGCTGCTGCTACAACCTGAACCTCATGCTTTGCTTTTAACTCATGGCAGACCTAAACCAAAGTGAAAGTAAAGGCCTAGCCTTAGACTGTAATATTGATACCGCTTCCAAAAATTCTTTATGGATGCTTTCTGAAATTGAAAAACAAAGTCACACATGAAAAAATAGTCTTGTTTGTTTCTTATTTTATTAATAACAAAGCAAGAGAGACAACAAAGTTAAATTTGCTGTCATTTGCTCAGGCAATTGTAACTTTGAGATCCTCAAATTTTATCTGTAACAACCTGAAGTTTGTTAACAAAGAAAGTGTTCATTGAAGATGTTTTGTACAAATGCAGTTATCCATATCACTTAGCTGCATTAATCTACTTAGAAGTGAATGGAAGGGATGAGGGGGAAAAAAAATCTTTTTGGTGGTAGTCCTGTGAGAAAGGATAAATCCCAAGATTTTTCACTGTTCCAACATGTAGCTTCTGGTTGCTTTCCAGTTCAGTGTTCCAAAGTTTAGCGTCTACTCAGTGCAAATGAAAGGACTGTAGAAAGAACAGACAGAAGGTACAGAAAGAACTTTAAGACAGAAAGTAAAAAAGAAAAGATCACGATGCTTTCCATGGCATTTGAGCAATTAGTCCACAAGGAGTCTGTGTAACACAGGCAGCAGTACTGGACAGGGAGCTGTCTCCTGCACAAGGCTCTCAGCCATTCATTCTCTCCATGGACACCACTTTCCTTGTGCAGACAGGAATGTACTCAAATGTACTCAAAAACCAGTGGTGAAAATACCTCCTGCAGTGTGGGCAGACTGGGTTTTGTATCAAGGGTTTGGTAGTGGGGGGCCACAGGGGTGGTTTCTTTGAGAAGCTGCCAGCAGCTTCCCCGAGGCCTGATGGAGACAGTTCCAGCCGGCTCCGACTCTGGCCAAGGCTGAGCCCATCAACAACCGTGGTAGTGCCTCCTGGATAATGTACTCAAGAAGGGGAAACAAACCCTTTGTGGAGGGCTGTTTCCTATGGGAGGGAGGGGTGAGGAGTCTTCTCCCTGAGGATGAAGGAGTAGAAGAGACAACACGTGGTGAACTGACCACACCCCCCATTCCCTGTCCCCCTGTGCTGCTGGGGGGAAGGAGGTAGAGAAACCAGGAGTAAAGTCAAGCCCAGGAAGAAAATAAGGCTGGGGGAAAGGTGTTTTAAGATTTGGGTTTGTTTCTAATTATCCTGCTCTGATCTGATTGGTGATAAATTAAACTAATTTCCCCCAAGTCGGATCTTTTTTGCCCACGACGGTAACTGGTGAGTGATCTCTCCCTGTCCTTATCTTGACCCACGAGATATTGTTGTATTTTCTCTCCCCTGTCCAGCTGAAGAAGGGAGTGATAGGGTGGCTTTGGTGGGCACCCAGCATCCAGCCAGGATCAAACAACCACAGTGGGAGACAACATTTCAAAGCAATCTGCCTGTCTGATGTGTGGCAGGGACTTGAACATCATTTTCTTACATCTCTAAGGAGTGCTGTGCAGAACAGTGGCTGTCCTGGAGGGGTTCTCTGTAATTTTTAAAATTAAGTTTGATTAATTGGTTATAAAGCCAGACAAAGTTATGTTGACCATGGAGACTGGCTTCCTATGTCATATTCTTTCGGGAAGTTCCATGATAGATAATTTCAGCAGAAGACAGTAAAGCAAATTTCATTCTGATGTAAATAATTGTGTAGTCATTGAGCAAGTGTATGGAAAGAGCCACTCCAGTCAGTAGGGCAGCTTAGCAACAGAACAGAGTCAAGTATCATTGCTGAACTGCTAATTTTTTAAAGGCAACATTTCTGTTTTCTAATAGCACCAGGTGTTTTATTATTTATACCAGGTTTTTATTATTTTGCCAGAAACAGAGAATATAAATATCCTAGAAAAATATCCTTACATATCTCTTCAATTCTGTCTTCCAAAGGATAGAGTCTTATATAGATTTACATTAACATAATGTTAAGGATTTCACTAAAACATCAACATCAATAAAGTGTAGTAGTGAACTCAATATGTAAAACAAACATTTTACCTTCATGTGCAAATGTGACTGCCACAATAAAAAATGTGGCTGTCAAAGATCTGAGAAAGAAGGAGGCCCAAAACTAGACTGTCTCTGTAACTGGTCTGTAAACATCTGTATCATAATGATTTTTCTCTCTTTTTTGAAAATTTCTTATTTTCTGCCACTTAAGTTACAGCCACCCTAGAGTTCGAAAGAGAACTGAGCATTTTAGCCGCTCTCTTTTTCTGGTTTTCAGCTTACCCATCTTTCATTATTTCAATAAGACCACCACGCTAAAAGGAAGGACCCAAGTCCTCCTACTAAATCGTCGAAGAAGTAAAACTGGCCTGTTGGAGGGTGTTTTAGATGGCTTTTGCAAGTAGTACCTAACCTGCTTTAAAGCACATGTTGACTGTTTCTTGTCCTGTTTTCTTTCCATTTACATAAATGTCATGAAAAAAGTATTTTATAAAATTGATGGAAAAATATTTCAACCACATTTTTAAGAAAAAGTCTTCTTGGACAAACTGAAATAAGTTCAGTCTTCTTTCCCCTTTAAGCAGAAATGAAAAAAACCCCAGAGAATTATTAAAAACATTAAGTAATATTGTTTTTCCTTTTTCTTTCTGATGTCTACATTGAACTCTGATCAACCACTGTTTAAAATTATGAACATTTCATGTTTTAATGCTGCTATGTACTGTGCAGTGAAGTATTCAAGCAACAATCCTTCTTGCTTTCATATTTGCAAGAGCTTATTATCATTTCTCTGTTCAGGGTGCCAAAAGTTTACGAAAAGGAGATGAATAGCTGTAATACCAGCCTGAAGTTCTGAAAACTCGGGTAATTCTCTAGTTTGCTGGAGAACCTGTTGTGGTTTTGTTTTATTTTTCATTTGGGAGAGAAAAAAAAGAAAAGACTAGAACCTGAATCCAAGCTTGTCTGATACTTGATACATTTTAAGTTTCAGAAATGTACTGGGAAAAAAAGGTATGGTAGGTATACTGTTATGTACAGATTTGAAATGTGTCCTTTAGGATTAACTTTCTTTCCTCTAAGGATTTTTTTTTTCTCTTCTCTATTTAGGATACAGTATGTTCTTGAAAAGAAGACAAATTTTTGGTCCAACAGTTATAGTGCTAGCCTGAAGCTTAGGAATCTCAGATAAATCCATGTTTTGCTTTAGACTTACTGTATAACCTTAGAGAAGGCATTTTGTCTGTCTCTTACAATCCTGTGTCTGTAAAATGAAAATAATAATGATAGTATTGCTCTATCAGTGGGGTGCTATAAGGGGTGCCGTTTCCATAGGATGAAAACTACATCAGTGTCCTAAGTGCTTTCAGAATGATACATAAATTTTAATTAGGAAAGGCCTTTTGGATTTATAACGAAAAGAGAGGGTTACAAATCATCGCTGAATTTATCAGCCTTGGATGGGGGCAGCACAAGTGCAGCTAGCATTGTGGCACCTGAGAAATGAAAGGAGCAATGGGATTCATGGAAGGCCCAGAATGAGGCATACATATTGGCATATAATGCAAATCAGTAATGCAGGAAATACTGATGTCACACAGAAAACATGGGAGCAAACAAATGCAACTTCAGTATTATGGAACTTTAACACAACACTCTTTGCTCATGTTAATGCCTTTTGCATGCAGCTGAAATTATATTTCTGAGAAGAGTCCCTTTTCTGTGTTTTCTAAAGATTATTCCTTTACTCAGTGTTGAATCATGCATAGCCCTTCCTGAAATCATTTTAATCTTCCCTCTCAAGCTCAGCTGCATTGAAATGTATATTCTGTACAAATGGTGCTTTGGTGCAGCAGTTACTCCATTTTGATTAGAATGTGCTTGTGAAATCTCCACAAACCAAAGTCCATTTAAAATAGAATTCACTTTTGATACAGACCTGTCTTCTTGCGAGACAAATGTCCCCTGAGATTTCTGACATCTTTTACCTCTGGTGAACTAGATAGAATAGATCTTTGATTCTCGATCAAGACTGAAGGGAGAGAAGAAAGAGAGAAAAAATAATGTTCCAAAACTTTATCATCGACTAAAAATAAGGGTCAGAGAGCAAAGACTTATTCTGGGTTTGTTTCTCCTAATAAACATGATCAGGAATGATGAATATGAATTCTGTGCTGTGAGAAATATAAAGATGGTACACAAGCATTTAAAGACCCCATTGAACAAAATATCCTAAGATAAATGAGAAAAAGAAGTGGCTCAAGCAACATGCCGAAAGAGAATGAGGTCCCTCCTCTGTACCAAAATTTTCCAAGTTAATTTTCCTGGCACTGCAGCAAGGCTCTTTTTGTGTATATAATAATCTAAACAGCACAGAACAACACAATTTGGTTCAGCCTTCCATTCCTTCTCATATTTTTATTGGCCAGAAATGAGAAGCATGAGATTTAGAATATTAAATCAAATGTCAGGGATTCCTGCTCCTTCGAAAATGAGCCAAGAGGACAAAGGGAGTGAATAATATGCAAGTTATGAAAAGGTAACATGAAGGTTTTTACTGTTTATGTACTTCTTTAAGTGATAGTAATATAGATAGATAGAAAATAGTGAGTTATATAAAAAATGCTATGAAGGTCTCACAGGAATGAACAAGTTTCCCACATGATTAAAATTTTTCCTGACTAACAGTATCTCAAAGAAAAATCAACTGCAAACAAATGCACATGAAAAAGCAAAACCAATTCACAAATAATTTGTGAGCAGTCAAAAAGGCCAAATTCATGGCATAAACAGATCACTAGTCTAATCTCTAGCCTATCTCTAATTTGGAATGATACCAGCTGTCAGCAATTTGCTGAGAATTCAGATTTTGGCATGAAAACTCTTTTCACTTCATCCATTACAGTCTGACTTAAGAGGGTTGGAAGATAAAGGGGGAAAAAGTAAATAAATTCTGCTTGTTGCCCAAGGCAAAATTTAGTTTGTTACTCAGCTCGTTGCAGTATGCATCACTTTTAATGAACTTTTAGATTAAATCCACTTACTTTCTTGTCTTTTTTATCTCGTGAAAGAACAACATGTTTATATGCCTCCGAGTTCAAGAAGTCCTAATATGAGAGGTGAAGAATGAGCCTGCCATGTATTGTTAAGTCAGAGGTTAAGGTGGCTTTTGACATGTGTGTCTGATCTTCCTCAAGACTAAATGAAGGAACGATTAAAATTCACTTGATTATCTATAAATGAAAACAAAGAAAATTTTGTCCAAAGACAAAAGAAAAAGAAAAAGAAAAAGAAAAAGAAAAAGACCAGGATTTAGTTGCCATTGTGTGAAAGAGTCAAAAGACATCACAGACCACAAGCAGAAAAATGTGAAATCTAAAAAACGCACATGGTTTTAGAGAAATCTCCACCTTCTGTAAATAACCCACTTAGTAAACTTTGTTTGACTGCGCAGGTAAGATTAGCTAAGAGAGTTTTGGAGAGTTTTCACAGGTAAACCTTAAATTTGGGAAAGGGGGGGGATAACCAACCTTCGTGAAAAACTGCTTCCATTTGGCGGTTGCCCTGATGGTGGCACTCTTCACGCTTGCATCCACTCACACCTGCCACAGAAAGAACAATTAGTAGGATGGATTTAGCGTTCAGAAATAGGTAATCTAAAGAAAAGCTTTCCCCATTTTTTTTACATGCGTGCTTCCAAAAACAACTGTATAAATGTGCTATTTTTAAAAACAATGGATTTTAATTGTGAGAGAGTGAAATCATGTCATTCCAATCTCAAACGTTCTCTAGTCTAAAAGGACTTCTCTTCACGTTCTCTGTATTTTTCTCCTCCTGCTGCGAATGGCTTAGAGAACTGTTTTTCCTACTCAGTACTTTTATTTGATTTTTTCACTCTGCTTTTTATCAAGCTAAAATGTTTCTGCAATATTCATGAATTCAGCAGCAGCCCAGGAGTGGGTGTCAGGTGTTGTTTTGCTACTGTTTCTCCTGCTGGGTCCCCTGCTCTCAACTAGAGAGTACAATCACATTTTAGAATTTAACAGGCTTTAAGTTGGGGAGGGTTGTTGTTGGAGGGTGCTTTTTTTTTTTTGTGGGTGGAACATGCTGGTTGTTGTGGTGGTGTAGTTTATATCTAAGCCTGAAGGAAGAAGTGTTCTGAACGTGGTAGGGTTTTCCTGATTCTTGCATTGCTACACTAATACTTTCCCATATTAGGTTAAATATATATATATATATGTATGTGTATCTGATATATATGTGTGTGTGTGTGTGTGTGTGAGTGTGAGTGTTGTGATGGGTCTGGAAGTTAGTGTTAAAAATCTGTGAACAGTTTGAAGGACAGCCCCAGCTTGCTGTCAGAAGATTGGAAAACTGCACGCTACTGTACATGTTTCTACTCACATGGTAGAAATGAGCATGTTGAAATTTACATATATATTGGAATTTCTCAGAGGAATTAATCCCATTCTCAGACAGCAGTTCAGTTTATTCGTCTACAAACCCTTGTGCAGATCAGCCAAACAATTTTTCTTGTCAAATGATTCAGATTAAACAGATACAACAAGCCCAAGTATGACTAGACATGAATTTTAGAATTATATAAAAATGGTAGGTTCTTCTTCCCCTTCCCTTCTCTAACTTTCCCTCTTCCTCCATCACAACATTAAATTAGGGAATAAGTAGAGTAGTTCTCAGCCTAATTGACAGCAGTGAGCTAGTGGAAAGATGTTGCCTTTATGTGATGTCAGTATTCCACATCCTCCCTCAGGTTTAGAGATTGGTTGTGCTAGCTGTACAAACCAGTGAGGGCAAGCAAACCTTACGGTCTTAAAAGGTGCATTAGATGGATAGGTAAGAAATACAGCTCCAATGTTGAAGTAAATAATGGAAAGAACTGATATAAGTATTAATTATATGTTGTTGGGATTTTTTTTTTTTTTCCACTTAGAGGGAGGGTAATGGAGAGTTTAATTAGAGAAAAGAAATAAGGAAGGCAATTACTGTTCCAGCCCATCACTTCCCTCAACATGATTAACAGCTAGAATTGTGTAGGCCTTAGGGCAGAGTTGAGTCTTGAGTATTTGAAAGAGATATAATTTTTATAGATCACATCAGGGAAAAAAATTCACATTTTTAAGTCATATCCTGCACAGATAATACAGTCAAAGAAAAATTACAATACTAGAGATTTTTATCAGTTAGGACAGTATTACATCCGTGAATTCTGTTGCCAGTAAGTCTGGTATCTGCAACCTTAGGGAATATAGGATATTTATGACAAAAACTGGTGAAAGTTAAAGGCAGCCGAATTTTAGCAAGTGCAAGTAAAGATTATGTTGCAACATTTTCTAAGATGAATGACTAGTATGGGAAGAAAGAAAGTCAATGAAGAAAAATGATTTGAAAAAAAATAGCTTGCAGGATTAAAAATTACAGAGAAGTTAATTTTAAATATACTAAAGGAGGAGAGAACACACAACTCAGAAAGCAGCCACTGAAGTGAGAAAAGTAAAATCCATTTTGGAGAAAGGAAAGCATGGCATTCAAGACAGGGTGGGGTAGATGTTACAGATGAGGAAATAAAAAGGAGTAAAGGGACTGAATGGCCATCTGCACTTCCTTTAGCATCAGAGAAGATTATTAAATCTTAGGTTAGAGACAGAAACAACTCATACCAATAAGGTCTGAACAGAAGCACGAAAACATGAGGTTTAAAGCCAAAGGAAGGCCATGAAACAGTGTAGTATGTTAATCACTGTGAAGTGGTGTGCTCTCCCTGTGTGATAGGGCACTGCAAAACAGGTGAAAATCCAGCAAGGATTACTCAAAGCATGTCAAAGATAACAATGCGAAAGATAGCAGTGTGTTTGCTTTTTTGTGTTTTCCTTGTTTCATTTTTCCCTTCAAATTACTTTTTTTTTTCTGAGACTGAAAAAGATTCTCTACTATGTGTTCTGCTGTTATTAAGGTACCTTTGTGGAAAGCATTCAGTGATTCAGTGTGCATCATTTTAGAAGGCCTGCATGCTGTGTTATTGGAAATAAGTTATCCCTGCTTTTAGAGACACAAAATGAGCAGCTAGACTGATTTCTGATGATGCACAATGGGTCTTGTATGGCTTTCTAATGAGGGACAAGGTTCCTTCTTCCACTCACTGGTAGAAGGCAAAAGGAAAAAGGTAAACTGTATCCCAGTTGTTACAGGCTTGTTCTAATGTGTCAAATGTTTATTTTTTAAAGTTTTCTCTGCAATCATTCTTGTTGCTTTACATGTGCTGAAATAAAGTCTGTTAAGAACAGTAGACATTGTTAGCAGTTCCTCATCTAAAGGTTATGTGAACAAGTTATTATTTTATCTGTCCTTGATGTGCCTAAGAACAACACAATGACCTTCTTTAAAGTAATTCCCATGCAGTACTCTAAATAAAATTTTAAATAGATGTACAGAGAACAGCCATTTCCTCATATCCAGAAAGTAGTAACACTGCTGCCATCCTCTGCTTTTCATTTATGTACACTTTTCTCACATTCCTGCACATTTCTCCCTGCATCTGCCTGGGCACGTTTTTGAAGAACAAAAATGGAAAAGTCTGTAATCAATATCAAATATTATTTAATTGCCTAGAAGTAGGTAACAATGTGCGTGTGCATCTGTGTGTGTGTGTGTGTGTGGCCAGCTGCAGAAATGATGTAATTTTCTAGGAGGCTGGTAACATGCCAGGGAGCTGGCGATTCTTCCCTTGATGGTATCCAGAAGTATTATTTGCAAAACCCCTCTCGTGTTTGCATTTGTGTTTGTGTGTGTGTGGGCACAGCTGGTTAGTGCAGGGTGCAGGCTGTTACATGCGTATAAAAAAAAGAGTAATCTCATCTCCCTTCAGAAGATGTTCCTTCACCTTGCTAAACAAGAATACAATTCACCAGACTTAGCAGAGCTATTTCAGGATATCCTAGAAAGGCACGACAGAATTGTGAGAAAACATAGCTGGCATCTGGAGTGCAGAAGCACGGAGAATGGCATGCACGGTACCTGCCTCCGCTCTGCTCTGCTGCATGCTCTGTCTCCCTTATTTGCCAGAGAACTGTAACTGCACACACAGACACTCTTGCTCTACTCCCTCTGTTTAGCTCGGAAGCTGAAAGAGCTATTGATGTGCAGTACCTTATCAAAAGAGAAGGATAAAAATATCTCACTTTTGGCTGAAATATTTCCTCGTGAAAACTATCCAGCCTTGGTTCAACCTGATCCCTGCAAAAGATTAGCAATGAGAGATTTCTAGTGTCCGTACAACTTAAAGTGCACACAAAGAGGCAGTTTTTGCGGGAGAAATGTATGGTTCTGTTTTCTTTTTTTTTTCTTTATTATTTTACTCTGGCTTCAGTACCAGATAGAAGCAGTGATTGCTGATATATAGTTACTCACCTTTCCAGTAGATGGTAGTACAGATGTGCTTAAAAGACTATTACATTAGGGACTGAAACAAACGTTATGTAGACATTTTCAAATACTGAATAAGGAAGAATTTTTAGCTGTATCAGTTTTAAAAATAAGCCATGTAAAATTTCCATTGGGAAAAAAATGAACATCAGGACCTCTTTTATTCTAGGCACTGATCTATGGCAAGCTACTGAAAGTTTTATTTTGATAGAAACCTTGGCTGAAATGCAAATACACATAATTGAAAGGATCTCTATAAACCACTGACACAGCTATTTATGTAGTGTTCTATAGTCTGTGGTGCACGATAGTCCCACTGAATGCAAAAAGCTGTGGCTGTGTTAGTCTGCGTTATAAATTGCATGTATTCAGATTTTTAACTAGGCTTGACTTAGCTATTTCATAGAGACAGAGATAAAAACCCTAAGTGTGACCAGCTTTACAGATTTTCCCTCATATATCTGTTATTCCTGTTTGTGCTGCTTTTATGAGAAATGACTAAACAAACATATGATAACAAATGCAGCTCATTAATGATTTAAATATAATTTTAAAAATAAGCCATAAAAGATAATTCTTAGAAAAACAATTTAACTTGTAAGTTTTCTAAGGGGTTTTTTTACACAATACTATAACTCTTTAACAAACCCTAACAGAAGAATGACTGAAGAAAAGGATGAGGAATGGTTCACAATTTATCTAGTAACCAAAAGTCAGAATTTATTGAAGCCATTTTAATTGCGACATGAATGTAAAAAAAAACAGATGTGAAAAAATTGCTAGTTATTTAGTGCCTAGATTTCTATTTTTTTTTTCCCTGACAGCAAATATTATATTAACTTTTGATCTGTTTTATCTACAGACTATTTTCATAAGTTGTGTCTGTACATAAGATCCATATTTTTTTTTGCTGTTATGGTTGCTACTAGTTCATTTCAGAGTCACATACATGTTACTATGTACTGCATGTTACTAGTTACACTAAACCCTGCTTGGAATAAATCTCTGTGAGCTCTCTGAACACTGACATCAGCAACAGCTGATGTTAATCAATATGGCTGTCATATTACCTCCAAAGCCCTAAAGCATTAACATAAAACTCTAATTAGGAGATATATACATACACATACATATATGTATATATGTAAACATAACCTTGCAAGAGAGATAGGAAGGAGGATAAAACTATTATTTGTTTTATTAGTGTAGTCTGATGTATTTTAATGATTGCCACTGAGGAGACTCCTATGCAGGACTTACACCGGAGGGAAAAGCAGGGGGTTCATTTTAAATGACACACTCAAAAAATCAAGATTGGTAGCAAGGCAGAGGCAAGTAATTACGCGGAAGACCATGGATTCTGCTCCGATAACCTGTTTCCTGCAAAAATAGTAGAGATATGGCAAAAAGAGCCACTACCTTCTGGATGATGTCAAAAGAGAAATTGTCTTGACAAATGAGGGAGATTTTAAATGGGAGTTTTCTCTGACCTACAATACAAGGAAAGGTTATGCTAATATGTTAAGGCACAGGACTTTGCTAATGACTGAGCAGTAGACGAGGCAGTATAGCTCAAGACGAGAGTCAAGTCTTTGTACTTCTCTCTCCCTGAGTGACTGAGAAACACTCATTATCCTGTCCTAGGTTATCCTATTATAAAGGCTCTTAGCTTATTATAAATGTTCTCTGATATAAATGTTGCAAACAGTGATCTTGGAGAAGAAAGTGTGAAGTTTCTGGCACGTGGAGGACAAACTACTTCTGTTTTAAAAGCAAGAACAGCAGTTGTCTTGTTTGAGCCAAATTCTGTTTCATGAGCAGTCATCTATCAATCTATGCAATCAGCTATAAATATTTCTAATTTTTCCCCAAAATACATGTTTTTCTGATTAAAGCTTAATTTGGCCCTGAATTATTCTACACATACTTCTCCCCATGAACAGTGAACTGGAAAAATACTAATCTATTTTAAGCACCTTGAAGCCCATTTCTCTCTTCAGCTAATGAACTATGCAAAGGAGCCTCAGTTGCCTTGGGGAAGCTTGTCAAAACCATCACAAGGAGCCTTTATAAAGCCTAAAGGACATGTATCATAATGTATAAAATTTGTCATAGCATATCATTATTACCTTTTGGGAGGCTTGTTACAACAATTATGGATGATTAAGCCATATTAAAAACAAAAGGCAGCTCCGTGACCAATAGAACAAATGAAAATGAGTTTATCACGTTTTGGTGTGGTTTTTTGGTTGTCTAGTTTGGTGTGATAGAAAATGAAATCTTCATTAAAGATTTTCCTGACATAAAGGCATTTATAGGAGACCTCTACAGGGAGGATTCTTTGGTGTCCAATACTGCATTTATGCAAGATTGTGTAGGTTGTCTGTGCCTGCAAAACTCGGACCCGTGTAATTATTTCTGAGACCTCCACCTGTCGCTGGTAGCGGCACTAACAGCGAAGAATGGCCTGACAAGTTAGAAGAAATAATAACTCATTTATTTAATTATAAATCAGTTTCTATAACTTGGGTCGCCAGCATGACATAAGGTCGTTGGTCACCGACCATCCGCCTCCCATAGCGGTTGGCTAAAACCTTTCAGAATATTTTTCCCAGACAATATCATAACAATATTACACAACAGCTGCAGGTGCAAGATAGAGGAAGTTTTGCTTACAAAACCATAGCACTGTTTTTCATAGTTTCTGTGAGAAACAGAGCTTTCACAGAGTGCTGCAGAAAGCTGGGAAATTTCTCTGCTAACACTTCTCAGTGTTCACATCCACCTTCCAAAAATCTTGTTGCAATGGACTGTGCAGAAATTATCAAAAGTTATTGAGGGATGTGGGAGGTGCACAGATGCAATTAGAAAGGTACATAATTGCAGTCTGATGGTAACTGGGGAACAAGGCTGAAAAAGTGCCTGACATTCAGCCTTCCCTATTTTGTTTACTGTCCTGAGTGCTTCCTCTCTCACTTACTTCCATTTCAGACTGAAAAGCAGTGTGAACATGATTATGTAGACGAATGCACACAACTCTCACCTGGCAGAAGGATGGAAAGGACAGTTTGGCCCAAGGGAGAAACCCGTAGTCAGCACGTAAACTGCAATGTCAAGTACAGGTGTGCCCTTTTCTCTGGTCTCCACAAGCCTTGCACAGTAAGTAGTGCCAGACTCAACAGGAACAGGTAGACTAGCCTCAGGCAGGCTCTGGAAAGATGAGATTTGAAATCTTTGTCATGAGGACAGAACAGCACTCTGGTCCTTAGCTACTCAGCTAATGTGTAAAAAGCATATTAGTTTTGTATCCTGCAGCCAACCTTGCTCAGTATGTTGGCTGTTTTGAATCTCAAACACAAATGCTTAACTGTCCCTCTGCACTGTGGGTTTCCTTTTGTGTTTTTTGTTGTTATTGTTTTTTAATTGTATCTAAGCCAAAGATAAATCTGATGTCTGTCTGCAGTGTGTTTTGGAGCACCAGGCAGCAATCTCTAAACCCATTGTGACCAAACTAGTGGTAATAAAACTCATCAGCGCAGCCATAATAAGCTGAGACAAAGTACTGCACTAATAGAGCTCTGATGCTATCAAGACAAACCAGTAGCTGTTGCACAGCTCTGCACTGCACCATGTGAAGATATTCACACTAGTTTGCATAACCTTGTATTTCCAGGAGGATTTCATAGACCTGCATTGCTTGGCACTATGAGGGACAAGTTTGGTAACAACGGTTATCACTCTCATTTAGCAGAAGAAGCTCTAAGCACCACCACTGCCAGTGGAGACCTTTGTGTCAGCTTGTGCAAGCTGGCTCAACTTCAGCTAGCCATCCATAGTGGAACAGATTGCAACTCACATCCTAATTACTTGGAATTTTTTTTTTAATGAAATAGAATAAATCAAGATTCTTGCTAAAATTCTGATCACTGTTGGTAACCTGATGGTGTACATAAATTTGGCTAGATAAGCCTTCAGAGTGAAACTTTGAAGCAGACTAGGCTGTCTAGAAATTATCAGTGTAAATTATTTTTACCTAATAGACACTGCAATTAACTTCTGATATAATTATAGGACCCATTTTTAACTCTGCCAATTTTTTTGATCTTCAGGAATAACCACACTGGCTAGCAATCTCTAACACAATGGAATAGCAAGTATACAAGCCATGTATCACAAAGAAAATGTTTTTAATGTGTTTATGCAAAACAAATCACTGCTCTGCTCCATCTTTTCTTCCTTTTTGTAATGAAAACCATTGCCTACAGTTACTTTCTTAAATCACATCTTTTATTATCCATGTTTTATGCCAAATTTCCTTTTTTGTGATAGCTATTTATCATAGCAAAAGCAAAACAGAAACACTTCAGTGTGGGAGTTTTATAGGAGAAGGCTTTGGTGAAGATGGGATTGATACATCAAAGTCTTATCCCGTGATAACAGATGTATTTAAATATTTACCTTCATTTTTGTCCTCTACAGTTAATACAATATTTCCCTAGCGCAAGCTGCTAAATGTATTTTCCCCTTTTTTTATTCTGATTAAAATTGTGATTTGATGATATATTTGTAAAGCTGTGAATAGTTATTAACATTTCTTTAAAGGCTTCAGTATTTGAATGGCCAAATTCCAGCTTGAGTAATTTGATTCTGCCTACTTAAATTGCCCTCACAGTTTCAATTAGATAACTTATTCTTCTATTCTTTATTCCCTAAAACTGTTCTGCAGCATTGCTGCCACTATTAAACAGATGCTCAATTTTGCCCCAGAGTTGACTTAACTGATCCCTATATACAAAACACAATACATAAAACAAACTTAATTTTTTTCTGGATGAAAGTTGGTAAATATAAATTTTCTGTTGGGTAAGTATTGTTTTTGAATGCCCATGTTTATGCTCATTTTAAGGGTATTGATACAGAAACCTTTCCCACGGTGTTCTATTTAGAGTGCTCCGGAAAGAACAGCAGAATTCACCTTCCATATCTGTTCAGAGTCTTTCCAAGGACTATCAACAAGAATATTGCCTTTAAATTGTAGGTGTCTTGCCATATGGGTGTAGGAATGACCCCACCAAAGAGATAAAAGAACTGTAGGCTAAATGTGAATATCCAAAGACGCTTCAGAAAGGCAGCCAATATGTATGTCAGGCATACTGTGGAGGACTCCTCCTCACACACTTTTGGAAATCCTGTCAGGGCCTTTAGAAGGAAATGCAACCCAAGATATCTTTAAAGGACTTTCCCATATACTAGAATCCCAGCCTGAAGCTATCCAGGTGCTACACATTAATTTTACTGTACCAAGAAAATCCCATTCTTTCTACGTTCGTTGAACCTGTGAGATTCTCTTCCTTGAAGAAAAGGATCATAAGCAGCAAAGACCACTATCTGCATCATTTAAGAGCAGTTTTAGTGGGGCCACAGACTGACAGTGTGCAATGCATTAAAGATTTTTTTCCTATCCAGACCTATTTTTCTGCTCTTTACAAGGGACCTGTTCAGATTACAGTAGTTACTGTAACTTCCAGGTAATGTGATGCTACTGGGATGTCATGTGGGAAATCCCTGTGTAACTGCACATCAATAATTAAGTCAAATTTCAGAACAGGCTTTTGGATTTAGGCCTTTGTAAATTAAATCCTCCCTCCTTTCTTCATACGAGATGTCTATAGATAAATCTTCAAATAGGCCCAGGACAGGTAGGCCCCAGGCCTATAAAAGCTATATATAAACTGAAATTATTTCTGGGATCAATTAAAAAGGCATGTTCAAATATAGAACCCGTGGAAGTTGAAGGAATACTTAAACATTTATAAATTTGAATGCTACTGTGGCTGAGCAGGGCCTCTTCTTTTTCCCTTTTTCCTGTTTCCTGGGGTGGATGACATATACTTGGCGAGTACCTTAGAACAGGCACTCCTCTGGGTTTTTTTCTGCTACTCTGTCTTACAGAAGACAACCTGCACTCCTGGAGAAAGAGAAATACTCTTCTGCAATATTTCTTTCTCTTTGGGGGATATAAGGCTTCTCACTTTTCTTGATGAACTGATGAGGTTTAGAGCATCACTGCAAAAACTTTCTGCACTTTGAGATTTCTCATCGTCTTCTTTTTTGCCTATTTCTTCCAAATTCTGTTTTATTTTTTTTCCTAAAGTTTAATCTTCATCCGCGTATTTTTCATATCTGTGAATCTTCATGCAGTCCAATCTTTTTCTGAGTATTCTATTTCAGATAGTGAATCTCTTCTCTTCCTTTTCCATCCTCATTCTGTGTCCCTCTCGGTTCTTTGTCAGCCCCAGGCTTTCCCCTGCCTCAGCATTAGGGGGAAAATGCTGCCTACCAATCTCTCTGATTATATTGAGCTGCACTTCAGGATACAGACCTGAACTTTAGCATTACTTGCTGCCTTCTGCTTGTGCTGAAGGGCTGAGACAAATGAAACAGCAATACTCAACCCTGGATGTGGAGAATAGCATTGCAGAAAATGTCAGGGCTACAGAGTCTTAATGCAAAGTAAGAACCTGGAGCAAATCATGCCAAGTAAGGGCAGAGCAGTTTATGAATCAGCACAATGTCCAACTAATAGTGCAAATCCAAAACAAAATTAGGAGTTTATTAGAACTCTGTCAACTACAAAGGATCAATATTTTAAATAAAACTCTAACCAAAGCACATCAGGATTCCTCTTAAAAATTAAGGATGCCACAGGACTACTGTAGTCTCTGTCTTAATAAAACTACTTGTGGCTTTTTATCACTTCCTCTCAACAGAGGATGAGCAAAGACAGCATTAAACATATTGTGGTGTTTGCTGCTACAAAGACTGACAGCATCAGTCTCATGTGCCTCATGGTCTGTGTTCCAAAAAACGCTCTGTCATGGATGTGGGCTTTACTTAAAACAGCAGCTCTTCCCAGCATTTCTTAAATAAATTTTTTAGTTTCAGAAAAAACATGCTCAAATTTTACAAATTTCCCTCATTTCTGCAGTTCAACCACTGCTGTCAGGCAAAAAACTTTTGTCCATAAGGAAGAGAACATGCTTAGTAAATGTCAGTGCTAAAGAATGGTGGTTTTGGGTGCTGTCTCATTGTGTATCACGTTTCCTAAAACATTACCAAAGTAACACTGTGCAGTTAACGCAGCTGAAAAAAACAATGCTCTCATAGAAAGATCTTATTTTTTTATGGACAGACTTCCTTATAAATCACATCTGCTCTACGTGAATTTGGAATAGAAATTTTCACAAAGCTGGGTGTGTAAACTCTTCAGCCTTTCTTCTTGGCCTTCACAGTTCCACTCTACTTGAGTTCAGGTCGTTATATTCCGTGGCTCAGCACCAGCAGGAAATTAAACTCCAAATAAGCCACTCCCCTTCTCCCACCCCGTCTGGTGAGGGAGGGACCAAAGCAGAAGCTGCGAGTTGAAGTAACAATTTAGTGAAAGAAAAAAGCAATGGAATAAGGAAGGCACAGTAGCAACAGCAGCATTAACAGCACAAGTACACAAAAAAGAAAGTGTTTTACCTTCTTCTTCTTTATAAAAAAGGTGTTCACCACCTCAGCTTGGTTCCATGTGGCCACCAGGATCAAAACCAAGATGGTGGCTGCTCCCTGTAGGACGTGTCCATGTGGCTTCCCCAAGCAAGGGCAAGATCTGCACTTCGTAGTTAGCATAATAAGTGCCGTAATTTTAAAGCCAAGATTTCAAAGAAAACACTCTCAACACTACAGAAAGAGTCAAACTGAGATACCTGTACTTTCTTCTGTGTTAAGATAGACATTCAAATGCATTAGTTGTTATTGAGCACTGAATAATTATATTTGCATTACATATTCAATTTGATTTTTAAAAATGAGAATACTTCAGCACATTTACCATGCGTTACTTAAAAAACCATTATCTATGGTTTGAAATAATAGAGAAGACTCTGGATCTTTGTCTATAATTTGCCAATGTATTCTGCCTTTTTCTGAAAACCTATAAAAGAAAACCTTTCCAATTAGAGATTAAAAGGAGAATAGCATTCTACTCCTGATTGTAAGAAAAAGAAAGGAAATTTTAATTTTTAAAGAAACCACTCCACGATATACTTTATTTATTTACTTACATTTTAATATTATGGTTCTCCAAATGTGCCGGATATATAAGAAAGTGTGCATTGTTAGTATTCATGTATTTCTACCATGTATCCATTGATAAAAGACATACATACATACGTAGTTTTGTATACAAGCACATGACTGAATGCTAAAAGTGAACAAAACTACTGTTTATATTCTGAGTTTGGGTCATGGTATTGAAGGTTACACTGACACAGTGCTTGTCACTATATTTCCTACATTTAAAATATAAATTTATTTTTTAACTCTTTTTTTTTTTCACACAGACAAGTTTTATCACACTGATAACAAGAACTATGCAATTATTGCTCAAAACATATATAATTTACAGTTTTAAGACTGACTGCAGTTAAAAGGATCCTAAACATTTCCTGAACGAAGTTATTTAGGGTGAGATTCAAATTGTAGTCACTGCTGTTCACTGCTGTGTTCCCTGTAGTTTTCCACTGTGGCATATTCGTTCTATTGTGTAATATTTGGTTTTCGGCAGATCCTTGTAACATAATAAGGGCACAGGATAATATAACCTTATTGCCTAGTGACCCATGGACTCATGGCACTCTATGACATGCAATAGGGAGGCCCACACTGTGGAATCTAATAATAGACAAGATGAAACGCTTCCTTTACTTAGACATTTTAATTACCATTTTCAAATTAAGATTTATATCTTGGCATATATATACATATACACACATACATATATATAGAGAGAGAGAGATATACAACCAATTCTTCTTCATAAGCAGGTCTTAGATTAAATGAAATACAGGAACCTAGGTCTGAGATACTTCTGAGTTTGAACAAACTTCAGTGATGGTGAATCCATCACTTGCTGTTTGCACCTTCACGGGAACTCTTGCTTGTTTATTTAGTCTCACTCCCCAAACATAAGGCACCTATTTGTTTACCATAAAGGTAAATACTCTCATATGATTACTGATCTGGATGCTTAGTAACCAATTTCTGCATTCTTGCTGCTAACTAATAACTGCAAGAAATGTTTCTGGCCTACGAAACATTGCTTATTATTTAACTGGCCTGAATGTATCATGCTGATAAGCTTAGTTTCACTGTTTTTTGCCGTGATCCTCCTCTACATTACTTACAGACACAGATCTATAGAATCTCCTCTGAATTTACTCACTTAATCTTGTGGGGCTCACAGATCCTTGTGGGAAGATTTGAAGATTATACAGTAAACAGGAAAATGTCATTACAGCAAGAGTCAAGCCTAAGCTATAAATTGGAGTCCTAAGCTTCTTTGGGGTTTTTGGTTGGCAGTTCTCCAGCACTGGACAGTTCTGGCCATGTTTAGCATTTTGCTTGTATTTTTCTTGTAATTAAGTTATATCAATGCCATCTCGTGCAAATTGTCTATGTAAGAAATATATGCATTGTATATCCATATATGAATTTCAAAATCGGTTAAGATAATCACGTCACATTAAATAGCATAAAGGGACGGCAGGTTCAAGTTGGAACTGCTTTGGCAGTTTGAGCAGACATTCTTAAATCAACAACATAAATTTTAATCTAGTAATTGTATTACACCAAATGTATGTGTTAACAGGATGCTGCTTCCAGACTACTTACAGAGAATGCAAGAGAGAAGTAAAATAATATTAATACATTCATATTTTTTCTAACATCTTTGTTTTTTAAATCTCCTGTAAACAATCCAGCCCAAACAAATCTTTGTTTTTATAATCTACTCAATTTCTAAAACCCCTACTGGGTTAGACTTTCCAATTAAAATATGATTCTTTATGCTTTTTTCATAGGAAATGTCTACTCAGACATTGCACAGTGTTTTCTTCAATATGTGACTTCAACACTGCAAGAAATTAAAATTTTCAGAGTCTTGTTTAAGCTCATTTCTAATAACAATTCACAGACAAGTATCCATTAATTTATCACATCAGTCAGGGGCACCAACACATTCGGACACTCTTTGGGGATGTATACAGACTAAAAATGGTCAAGATTTTCCCAGATTCCCTTTTTTTAATAGGATTGTGATGAGGTGAAGGGAGTCAGAAAACTCCCTAATTTTTACATGAGAAATCCCAGAACCACCTGTTCACCTCATCTTGGTGCTGGTACCATTCCACACAGGGACAATGGCTACCAGGGAAAATTCTGCAGTACCCTGAATCACACAAGTAACATTTGGAAAACATTTGGTGCCAAGAATTCATTTTGTGCTTTGCAGGGGCTACTTCCTGCCCACCCCGGGCAGTCTTTGATTGGTGAAGTGCAGCAGGCAAGCTCTTTGAGTGTGAATCTTCCAGTTTTGTTTGCCCCAAAAGAAGGTCCTTTTCAAGCTCTGAGGCTGTTCCACGACTGAATCAAATTATTCTTAAGTAGAGATGGGTCAGGAGATTACTTTTGTGTAATCCCAAAGGCACTGGCCAATGCCTCCCGGTGCATGCCAGGGCTGCTCAGAGATGGCGAATAGTCCACTGGAATTCTCAACACCTTGAAACAGCATTTGGTTTTGATGTGGATGAGAATCTGGAAAAATGTAGTAGGGAACACGAGAATAACTCGTTCCAAGCAGGGCTCATGAAGAGTCAGTGAGAGCTTCTCAATGCACGTTAATTGTCTAGCACCCTGCAGACACACCCCACTCCCTTTCCCTTTCTCTCCCTTTCTTCTTCTCTCCCTCCTCCCAGAGCCAGTAAAACCATATAAAGAAGAGAGCTTATGGTGTCTAAGTAGCCATCTCAAAGTTAGAAAGCCACAACGATATAAAAATTTTTCTAATCTTAATAAGCAGTTAAAGAGATTTCTTATTATGCTAAATTCTCAGATTGGGTTCCTACTGCCACAATACATGCAAACACCAATAAATGTTCCAAATCAGTTGTTTGTATTAACATTAAACCAGGTAATCTAAAAGAAAGGTCATTTCTATTTAATTCTAGCATCTTTACAAGTGTCCATTTTAGCTATTGTCTCAGATTACTGAGATTTACATTTTGTTTTGTAAGTATGTATATTCTGTGTTATAGAGTTAGTATAGAGTGAGACTAATTGAGATCACCATGGGAGTTTAGATTACATATTGATAAATGCCAGGATGATATTGTGCTTCAATAATCCTCATCAGTGCAGCCGTAAAAATTAATGCTATTTCTGTATTGCACTATTTTCTTCTAACAGTTTGAATCGAAAACATCTGATCTGGAATTGTTTGCAGTGGATAAAAGCAGCCTGCATAGTAAAGGATCTGACATATTTGTAAACCAGCAATTATGGCATATACCCAGCAATTTGAAATATTTCTGAATTGTTCAGCATGTCCCCAAATTGCTCATGTAATGAAAGCACATGAAAATGTTATTATCATTGTTTCTAGTTGTCTTTCATTTCCCACTGGAAACTTTTTTGTCAGCTTAATACATTTTTGTTTGTTTTCAGCTCTATCTTTATTTGGTTTTGGTCCTGGAACGAAAATGAGCTAATGACACCTTTTCTCAGTCTGCAGAGGCTTCCTCTGTCTAGCAAAAGCAGATTAGTTGCTCAGTGCATGATCTCAGCATGAGATTGGGTGTTGCTGCTTTATTTGTTTATTCATATTTATTTTAGAGGAGGGGGATCCAGGGCATATCTGTATAGGACAGTGTCAGCTACACTGTCTGAAAACTGTTAATGGCACTTTGTGTCTGAAAAATAAACACAATTGACTCTTCACTATTTTTGGGGGTTTTTTAATTATTATTAAAAAAAGAAGTGCAATAGAAATCTGAAGAACATCTTGCCAAAGGCCCAATTTAGCAACTCATAGTATTTTTCAGAGGTAAGAACAGAAGTGACTCAGGGATTAGGGGCGATAGTTGTATCATTTTACCTTTGGATTTTCAGTCTGAAGCTAGTCGGATTGTTGACAGGTATTAACAGAAGCATTACTTAACAGCTTGGAGTAGGATACAAAAGAACAGCCACAATCCTCCCTACCCCATGCCCCAAATGTTCTGTAGACACTTTTCATGCTGGAAGCATAGAACAGCTGTAGCCCCACTGAAACAGCTCTCGGATGACTTTCCTGCCTAATCCCTAAGTAGTGCAGAGTTGCTTTATTCTCTGCAGCATGGCCACCACAGGCAGGGACAAGCAGGGATGGCTGCAGCGTTTCCATCATCGGCTGCTGCCAAAAGAGCGCCTCGGGAGCACAGGCAGGCTCTTAGAAAATGGAGTGGTTCTCTGGATGCGCTGATCCACAGGGGAGCAGGCTGGCACATACTCGAAAGAAGTGGTGAATAGGGGAGGTTTACCTCAAAAGCAAATCAGCTAGTACAGAGAATTTTGATGATAATGCCCCAATGAAAGCTTATAAAGAATTAAAATATGACAACTGTCATAACAACAGAAAGTATTGTTACAATACGAGATTGTTTCACTAATTTTTCCTGGCATCCTTGAGGATAAGCAGGCATTTTGGTTCTCCGTTTTTCATTTTGTTTGCCTGATATCAACCTAAGCATCTAGACTGCAGTGCTTTAAAACACAAACCTTGTAGAAGAATATCAAGCTGTGTGCAAACATACTGGAGATAGATTTGCCAGTGCAACATATTGTCTCTGGCACAATCACTCAATTGCCAATAAAATCTCTGCAAACAAATGTGTCTTCAGTTTAAACAAGAATATAATAATACATATACTTTGAAACTGCAGAGCCTACGTAAACTAAATAAATCATCAGGCCACAGCAAAGGAAAGGATTACTCTAACTCCAAACCTAATGATAAAAGCCGTTTTTAAAGATGTCCTTAACAAAGGACAGAAGAAAGTGTGGACAAAATCAAATTATTTGGATCCCCAGTAATTTCTTCTGGACTTGTGCAACTGACTCAGCCCAGAGATCTCATCCATGACTGAGTCTCCTGAGCATTATTGCACTACAACCACATGAAGAAAATACAAAATTATTAGCACAGACTTAATAAAACCAATCTGAACAAATCATATCTATAGCTGACACACAAGGAAAACATAGGTATGTTTAAAGTGAAATAAATTTGTAAATACAAGAGAAAGACACGTTCCTCTTCTCTTTCTCGCATAAATTCACAGATACACTCCTGGCATTCATAAATGTTTTGAGAAGAGGAAGAGGTTGTCTTCACTTTCCATTAGTCAATTAAAAACTACTGTCAAAGGAACTGTATTTCACAAGGTATGAGTACATGTAATGTCAACTTCAGACTCTTTAAAAAGATTTCAGAGTTGCTATATTAAAAGAGAGTAATAAAAATTAAACCTGATAAGCACTTCTAATTGACACTTTTTAGAGTTTTTACTGTATAGATTTTAATTTCTCCATTATACCAGAACTCTTCTATTAGTCCATGAAGATGCTAAACAGACAATGTCTGTGTAAATTTCCTTATTTTCCTGCAACAAGGATCTCTTGACACTTGTGGTTTTCCATTAAATAATCTGAAACATCAGCAGCTAAAATGTTTACAACATACAAAGGTGAAAACTCACAGCATAATCTATTTTTGTAGTAACTAGTGGTTGGTATGGTCATGGTTTTGGAAAAAATGAGTTTGTTTTTTTCTTCACAGCTTTTGACGAGAAGAAATCGCTTTCATGTTATTTCACGGATTTACAGGAATAAGAGTTACTAATATTACATACAGATTTTAACTGTACAAAGTGTGTAGAAAAACTGAAAACACATCTAGAAAAAAAATAACATTTCGGACATGCATCTGTACTTAATTTTGTCTAGCACTTCCTTCTTTTTCTATAACTCTCTTCTCCATCAGTTTTCTTCTGATACTCAATATTTTCTTGATATTATTGCTAAGAGTTTCTTCATTCTTCTCTTCTTTGTCCACAATTCTTTTGCTCAGTAAAGATTAGTCTATTTGTACTCTATTAGCCTTTAAACTGTTTGAGTCTTTTCTATTTACTTTTTTTTAACTATTTCTTCTCTTATTTTGTGTCTTAACAAAATTGAAAGAGGAAAAAAAAAGAGTTTCATAATTCTCCAGTTGGAGATAAAAGGAAAGGAGGGAGAGTACTGCAGATGTCAATTGTGAAAATTACCTTGTCTCCGTAATCAGCCAGGCCTTGGATTTATTGAACTACAGGGCACTCTACAAGGTCTATTTAGTTTCTCACATTTGTTTCACAGCACTGAACTGAAGGAACCGAATGATTTGAGCACGGTTATTGATTAATATTTTTTATTGCAGATATTGTTCCAGGCACTTCGGGAAAAATATAGGTATGTTTAAATGAAAATAAATACATAAATAAGATGGCACGCTGGACTCCCTCTCTCTTGCTCTTTCTCTCCCACCACATGTGTATCCATTAGCCCAGCTCTGGAAAGCTCCCTGAACAATTCATAACGATAGCAGGCACTTAGGAAAAAGTATAGGGATAT
Organism: Struthidea cinerea; assembly: GCA_013397865.1. Classification (NCBI taxonomy): domain Eukaryota; kingdom Metazoa; phylum Chordata; class Aves; order Passeriformes; family Corcoracidae; genus Struthidea; species Struthidea cinerea. Next base: position 143,630 of record VZTI01006022.1, read on the forward strand.
TTAAAACGAAAACGTATACATAAATAAGATAGTAAGGCAGACTATATGCATATGCCAGCAGAGACATGAAAGCTGTCTGAAGAATTCTGTCAGTAGCAAGTGTGCCACGGGGCAGCTACAGGAACACTCAAATGAGATGAACCAAAATAATTCCTTCCCTGAGCAGTACCCTGCAAGAGCGTGACTTAGTGATACAAAGGACATTCACAGGACAACAGGGGATGTGAAAGCTCTGCCTGGAGGAGCACTGGCTGCTATTTTGATAAGATTTTTTTTTTTTGAGTATTAAATCATACCCAAAATGCTAATGAAAATTCAAAAATTCAAAATTTCAGACTCACACTTAAAAGTTGTGTACTTAAAAGTACAGAACTTTGCCATGTTGCCATGGTTTTGTAAGTTTAATGCATGGCAAGAGAAAAAATTTCTCCTTTAACTCTGTTTTTTGAAGTGACTTGGGTCATGAATGTATTCTAGGCCCCGGTGTGTCTGTTACTACTTATTAAACACATTTTTAAATGCCTTTGGCTAAATCACGGAGAGGCTCTAAGTACCATCCCAAAGCGAGAGTGAGTCTGCAACAGCTACCGTTTCTCAGTTCACACACATCCCAGTTTCTCACTAGCGCTTTCGGGTAGACAAACCCTTCCTGGTGACTGAAGCAGATTTTCTGCATCAAAAATGTCTCTTATTTGCGTTGCAATGAAGAGATTTCATATTTCAGTGTCAAACCATGTCACTACGAGACAAACAGAAAACACTTTAATCTCAAACTATGTCTACACAACGTACCGAAGGTGTGATGACAGTACAGACATCCCTTCTAGTCTGAATTTAGCTAGCATGGGAAATGAGAAGAGCCTGCATGTGTAAGTGTAAGCTAGCAGAAACCCAATGGGGACACACCCTTGGGCTGCTAAGGAATAAAAAGGAGCCATTCTCTGGGTTGGTGGATTCCTAACAGAGCCATCTCATTTTATGGTCTGCAGGTTAAAGGGTTAACATGTAAGGTTAGAACAGAACAACACATTTTCATTTCACATCACGTACATTTTTATTGATAATATATTGAGTTTTAATATTAACGTATTCCAGGCAGAAGGCTTGCACTATCAAATTCTGTTATGCTGGCAAAATCATAAATTTAAACAGTATGTTTTCATAAACTGTTAAGACTTCCTTGTTTCTCTTGTTTACTCTTTCTGTTTCTGGCACTAGTATGCAAATAGTGAGATTTTTCAGCCAGTTGATCCATTTTCTTCCTTCTTATCCCTTCTCTGGCCATACAATGTATAACCCAGTCTTTCCTGGATTATATTACTGTGCAGAATTTATATCTGTTTATTATTTCTTGAGATTTTTTTTTTTACAAGTCTGTGCAAGTTTGATGCTAACAAATCTTCCTGGTTTGTTTCAGCATGCCCTTTTTTTGATAAAATAAACTGGTTTTGACTTAGAAAATATAAAATATTGCTGTCAACATGTGGCAAACGTTCAGTGACAGATGTCAAAAATAAAGGATAAGTTAGAACACTTGAGATGTTGCCTCATGTCAGAGTTTCAGAAGTCTACAACCATTGCACGTTTTGTACATGGCCCTGCTTCTGTGACATAATCAAATATTTAAAAAGAGACGAAAGATTATAAATAAAACTCAGAAGAAAATGTTGAAATTCTTAAATGAAATCTGAACATTTGTAAAAAACTTTCAAGTGCTACACTGATTAGAAGTAAACTGTTTCCCAGGTGTAGGAAGGATGAGATTTAATCTTGTTATGAATCAGAACAGAAAGATCTAGAAATACCATTTCTGGTAAAATGGAAAATCAAGTTTTTGAGCAGGGCTATTAATCCTCATGCTAAATGTGGCCTGTGTGACATGAAAAAGAGTCAGGTTCAGCCGCCACAGGAGCTGGAAGCTCCACTTGTTTGATAATGAAGAAACAAGTAGACGTTCTCTTTTGTTACAGTTCTAATTCACAGACTGTTCCATCTAACAGAATACTAATTACCTTAAGTGGATTTCACAGTTGACAGAGACCTTTGCCGGGAAGACAAGCTTGACAAAGGCAATTGAAACTTAGCTAATGAAGAATACAAGATCCACCTTTCAGGAATGTTAAGTAAGTGCTTTGCTTTTCATGAAAGGTACCTCTTTTATATGTAAAGTAACCATAGAAATGTCAACATTTCATTTTAAGACACCTTGCTAAGTTCTGCAGAGGCTTATCAAATTACCTTTAGGTTTTCCTTTTCTGTAATTACATTTATTCATAGAGCATTTCCTTGCAGTGAAGCTGCGTGAACCACTCCTGAAAAAGGCGCACTTAATGTTTGCTTAACACAGCTTAATCAAACCCGTCTTCATATTGACAATCACAGGATGGCAGAAATTTTTCTTGCAAATGAGTGCTGTGCAGGTGTGTGTTTAGTTATTGCACAGTTACTTGAAACACACAAAAGTGCAGGTGACAGCCAGTACCAAAAAAAAAGTTCTTTTGGGATCGCGTTACCTTGGGTAGCTCAAAATATGCAAATAACTACTGCCTTTGGTGCTGCTTGAGCTAATGCCGGCTCGGAATTAATATCAATTTGAGATGCTTTAGAGGCTACTGAGAAAGATGAGCAAAACCTTGCTTGTGTGGTTGGCCAGGGTTCTGCTTGTTCAGCCAGGATCAAAACCACCCAATCCAAAAGTTTTAAGATTAACCCTCTCCTTTTTATACAAGACGTTGCTTCCTCGGTGCAGAAGATCTGATGGTACTGCAGCATTCTTACACACCACAGGGCACACTGGTGTGGTCCCGTGCTACTGTGAGTATTTTATGGCTCACCTGTGTTTTTAAGGGAATTAAGTCTTTAGGTTTCAGCACGAGTAAGATGTTTGACATGCGCATAAATTAAAGTTGTTCAGGTAGTGGAAAGTTTCAAAGACTTCTTAAAGCCAGAAAGCAGTTTATTTTCCAGTTATTCCAGGTTTACTGAAGAAGCCAATCAGAGAAAGATTCCTTTGAAAATGATCTAGTTTAGAGTTTTTGCTCTCCCTTTTCTGAATCATGTCCTACATGATAGTTTCAATTATTTATTACAAGGCAATGGTAAAAAAGTGTTAATTAGCAAAGATGAAAAAGACCGACTCAATGGGAGCTCCTGTAAAGAAGCTCTTATTTCTAATGCCTGAGGTGACCACTAATTTACAGCTTTTGATAGCTAGCATGCATGGTTCACAGAATAAATTGGTCTTGGGGAAAATACACTGTACACCTGATTCACTGTGGTTAATAAAGAAGATCTAGCTTTTGCTGTTGTTTTGCTTTTATTTTTTTAGTTCAGGCAATTTAGTTTTGATAAAATGGTTTAACTTGGCAGTGTTAGAAATTAAAATATGCAAAGAGAGAAAGAATGTCACTGGAACTGCAAGATTTTCTCCATTCAGCTGAAATGCCCATACCCAGCCCAAGAGGCCAGCTCTAAAAATAATCATGCTTTTTTTCTCATTTCTGTGCCGATGTCAGCTAGTCTTTTGCATCTTATTAAAAGCTCTTTTAAAAGGCTTTAAAAATACTAATATCCCAAGATCTTTGCTTTTTTTGTTTGTCTAGTAACAATAAGAAAGAAAAATAACACATGACTAGATGATAATTCTAATAATGGGAATCATACAGAAGACTGAAACTAAAATATTTCAATCATAATGCATCAAAATTATCTTCATATTTTATGTTTTAATATTTAATCACAGCTAGACCTACACAACAGTGTGAAACAAGTTCCTTAACAAAATTAAGTATTTTAATTAATTAGAATGCTGAACAAGAGTGAACAATACAGTGGTTAGAGGTCTAGTTTGACTCTTTTTTTTGCCTGTAATCTCCAGTGGAGATATCATCTTGCTTCTTGAAAGTTAGTACACAAGAATTCATATTTATCACTGGTTGTCCTAACTGGGTTTTATATAGATGTGGCTGATATGTGACTTGCATGTGAGGGATTCTGTCTCTCCCTCCCTGCCCCTTCCTTTATTCCCAATTCTCCTCGTCATTCGCTAACAAACAAACAAACAAACAAAAACACCATGAAAAATTTCACAAATCCAAAAAATCAAATAGGTAAGTCTAATAATTTTGTTCATCTGTTTTGGCATTTAACGTTGTTAGGTCAAGAGAACCATGTAAAATTTTTAGTGACCACTATGGGAGACTAGGAGTTCCGAGGATCCAAGATGTGCTACGCATCGCTCACAGCAAACCCTTCAGAGAAAGCAAGAGTCTTGAATTCTGAGTATTTTTTACTTTACCTCAGGTCATTGGCTTGGTGTTCAGCTGGTAGAAATTACTGGAATATTTTTTTCCAGTGGTATCTGAAAATGTGAAGTTTTTTGATGGAGTGCCTGTTCCGTCAGTGCTAACCCAGAATCCAGGCTGTCCATCTACTTCTTTCCAGTTCTGCTGCTCTTGCTCATGCCTGAATTCTTCACATTTTTTCCCCAACATCACAGCCAGGCAGGACCAATTCAAACCTCCAAGCAGATGAATTCACATGAAAAACTCACTCTTTTCTAAATTCTTTATGTTTAGATCTTTCAAGCCTTTCAGATCTTTCTCAATTAACACCTCTCCACTTAGCCTATTTTCCTTGTTTATTTGTTCATTTTGTTGTTGTTTTCTTTATTAATGAGATATTAATTGACAGTCTGTGATGTTTTTCATGCTTCAAGGTTTTTTCATCTCCTGATGAGCCTTGCTGAACATAAAGTGAGAACAATGAACAAAGTCGTTGTGAGAGTTAAACAAAAAAGAGCTATAAAATGGTAAAGTCCAGAATCAACAGCAACAGATAAAAGATTAACATGATGCTGCTGTTGTGATGAGTTCATTATCACCATGTTCTAGTCAGAACAAAGGTGTGAAAGGAGATGAAGATTTAACAAATTTAGGGTGTGACCTGAAAATAAACGAGATAATCACAGTCTATCCTAAATTGCTATGGGTTTCAGGACATTTATAATCCAGGAACAACTAAAAGTCACATACTTCCAAACTAACTGAAATAATTCAACTGTATAGACAGAAAGGTCTGAGTATCTTAGGTGCATGTCCTCACCTGGAGAGGAATTTTTGGAGCTCAGGTTTTTGAAAAGATGTAGTAATACTTGATTTTACTGTTTTAATGACAGAAAGCAATGATCTTCATTTAATTGTCATCCTGTTCTTCAGATTTTTAACATTCTGGAAAGTATTTTGGATATTTAGCATTACTGAAGATAGACAGAGTTTTACAAACAGTGATTCTCCCCATTATCTTGTAGAGGCTTCCAGCCTTATTTTATTACTCTTTCTTAACCTCTATGCATTGATCAGAAGGCCCATTAAGAGTAGATTTGTAATTGTTACATAGCTGAGGCTGGGTGTAGTGAATTTCATACCTGTCACCATGGGGCATGGCATTACCTGTGCAAACTCATGCCTCCTGAAATTCCCCTCCTCTGTTTAAAACCAAAAAAGCATATGCTTTTTTTACATATTTTCATGTCTTCCCATGCAAAGTCTTTATTTTACCAAAAAGGGAAAGGACTTATAGTTGATTTCAGAGATTGTGCTCTGATATGTCTTTCAGCCAGGGCCAGTGCCAATATCAAGCACTAAAAAATAACTTGAAAGTACGGAGAGCAGAGGGTATCATCTGCTGGTGTTGAGGTGAGAGCATTTTTTTATACTGATTCTTTTCTCTTTCACTTTCTGGTGGCATAAAAAAACGTGTCACTCAGTTTTAGAGATTGGTTCTGGGAGTAGGCAGTAGGCTTAACCAATCAGGAAATTAGAGTCCCTATCATGCAGCTTCTCTAGTGAATCACAGAAGGGAGTGAAACAAAGCAAAAGGGGATTTATTAAAGATAAAATTTAATTAAAAGGACAGAATATGAAATATAATAAATATTAAAATAAAGCATTGCCTTCTGGGGCAGGTAGTGACATGAACATGGGATTAGTTTTAATAAGGTGAATAACCCTTCACTAATATGAGTATTGGGGTCAGAGTCTAGCCTAAGCATTTGAATATTTTCTTGGGTTCAGATTATTATTTTCCCAGATATGAAACAGTCAGCTTTTTTCTCTTCTAGCTGCACATAATTTTGAAAATTGTTTGGCGGACAAAAAAGAAATAAGAGTGGAAAACTTCAAGACTCTGTTTCGTAAGGAGGGGGAATTAAAGCCTCTTCCGTTTTAATTAAGTTCTTCAAGTTTCAGTTGAGATACCAGAAGTACCACTGGTGCACCAGAAGACACAAAGAAATGAGTTAACTCATGTTCCTGTACAAAAGTGGATGACAAGTAAAACTAAAATGGCAAGGCACATTATGCAGATTTTTTGTGACTGGCAGTTAAAAATTTACATAAAATTAAAATAACCTTTAAAATTAGGACAACCAGGTCACTCTAATGTGATCTGAATTACTGAGCTAATGGTATTCTTATCCTTCCATGTCTTCTAGCCACTGCTGCTGAAAATCCAAACCTGTGCAAGAAAAGTTAAGCTGGAAGAAAACCAACTGAGAAAACTACCCCATACTTTGTTGGTGGTACATCTGAAGGCAAAATACAGTTCTTAAGTAGTTACTTAAAGCCAGAAATGTCTACAACTAAAACAAAACATCTATTATTTCATATTACTCTTCCTTCTACATTTCAGACCAGTGGGGTTTTTTATGCAGACAGAGATTTGATTTTGGTGCATATTCTTAATATACTATAAAAAACAAGACTGCAAAGTCATCAGTTAAACAGCAGTAATGAAATTAGCAAATAATACTTAATTATTTTCTGAAAAGTATAGTCAGGATCCAGCTGCATAAAAGGTACTGTACTATGCTGTACTACTGGTAAAAACAAACCCAAAACTGGATTAAGTGGCCAGCTGGGGATACTGACCCCATAATTGAAGACCTGAGTGGTAAACAAGTATTTTAATTATCTCAATGAAAAGAGTGTCCAGGGGGAGAGGGGAGGAGTGACCAGAGTACATGGTATTCTGGCAGTCTTCTAAAGATCCAATCATTGCTCGAGACTATAAATTAGAGGAATCATAAACAATATATAATCGTTAGGATTTTATAATCTCATGTTTTCCATTTCAGGCTCTCCAATGGATGGCAGAATCCAGGCTACTAGTTGTAAATAACCAGGTATGCAGACTTCCGTGCTTTCAGGACAGGAATTTTAACTGTTTCATGAGCGTGTCTCTTTATCCTTTCTGTGGGAGGCTGTTTTTCATAGTCTTTTAATGATAAAAATGGTGACACTTTCTTTTTTTAAGGTTTCAATATGGTTGTTAGATGCGATTTGTCTAAATTTATCATTAAATGAATTATATGTAGCTATCTACGAGCTTCTCTTCCTATTAGAGAATGCTTCCAGCCATATATAAATACATACGTATGCTTGCAACCTGTATACATCTGTAGGTACATATTTCTTAAGTAACTTGATTCATACACTCTGAACATTCGGTGTGTTCACAGTGATGACTGTAGGATATCTGCATTTCAGTATTTTGTGCAATGATTTGGTTGTAAGCACAAAATCACTGTTCATACGATGTATGGCTGATGCAAGGAGTGGCTGAGTGGTAAATAATTATAATCGTGCCTTGCATGTGTCTGGAATGATCTGTATTACAGTGGTTATCTTTATGTGGCTGGTGCGGGGTCTGTCTGTGCTCTGAGGCAGCCAGACGCCTGCGAGCTCCAATTCAAAGGCGGGCGGATGCAGGCAGCCTAGCCGGGGTGTTTGAACTCTCAGCACTGCTCATTAGCTCATTGAGCTCACGGCCCCACTGCTCCTCACTGCACAGCCCCTGTTTGCTGCTGTCTGCCTTTGGAGTGTTTGTAGAAAGCATTCGTGTCTTCCTTAAAATCCCTTCACCCTTGATACTCTGGGCTCATTACAGCAAAATCAGTTTTAAAAGAAGAAAATGCAATTCTTTTCATCTTAATGAAAAGGAATTGGAGTCCTACCTGTAGCACAGGGGACTCAGCTAAGGTTCCTAAGGACAGACATCTGTTGTGGGGATTATACTGGATAAACAAACTTAGGTATGGAAAAAATTTAATTAAAATAAAGCTATCTTACGGTCTTCTAAACTCAGAAATAATGGACAGGAGCAGTTAGGTGGTGCTAATCCTTTCAGGTGGCACTGAAGGTACAGATGCTTGAATGTTTTATCCTGATCTCATGTCCACAATAAAACAGAGAAGCTGAAAAGTTATGAAAATAACAAGTCACAAATACTAGGCAAAATTTTTATAGTAAAAAAAAAAGTCTAGTCTCTTTGGTGTTCTCAGCAAAAGCATGGGGCAAAACCTGATTATAGAATTCTATGTGAAAAACAAGAAAATACTGAATTTTGAAAGGTTCTTTTTTATTTCTTGGAGAAAGGTCTATCAAACACCTCAGCACCATGCAAACAAAAGTATGATTGCCTAACACAGGGACACTAGCTGAGGTGTTTTTAACCTAATAACTTCAGACTGGGTTGTTGGAGACTGTAATAACATACTTGTCTATGTATGTGTTTGTAAGCGGTGAAGATTAACTGTGAGGCAAATGAAAATCCAGATCTCTCTTTCTTTGGGCTGAAGACCTGGGAGTAGGTGAAATGTCATACCTCTGGTACTGAAGAGTTCAAACTAAATTAGCTAACGCTCCCTTCTACCTTTAATATCCATGAATCTTTGCATTCTTATGCTTCAGGAGCATATTAATGCCTCATATACAACTAGAAGCATTTTTGTGTTTTAGCGACACGTTTGTCCCAAACGCATGGTGTGTGTGACCGTGTGTGCTACTGTGATGTATTAAAACTCTTGCAGCAATATCATGTCTCCCAGATGCAATATTGCAGCCTGTATTTGCATAAGCACTTCAGCTATGGAACAGGGTGCATTTCCTTCTCTTATCAGCACAGATTTGCAGAATTCACTTACATACAAGTCTGTCGAGAATAAAAGAGTACTTCAGGTTCCATAAAAGTTACACTTAATGACTATTTTGATTGCTGTGGTTTTCACCTCAATTTTTATGTTTAAGTATTCAATGCATTTCTTTCAAATCTATCACAGGAGAATTTTACCTAAAATGATGCAGTAATCAAACTGGCAGTTTTTTTACTTTTCAGTTTTTCACCCCGAATATAGCCAGTTTATTATTAGCCTGTTAACACTATTGCTTGCTAATTACTGTTTGTTAATTGGTTTTTAACTGGATTACTAGTAAACCTTCCAGTAGTCCCCTATAAAAGAGACTCTAAAAAGAACACTTTTCAGTTGCTTTAAAAATCAAATCTAAAATGAATGGACTTTCTTATAGGTCTGTGTAGAAATAGAGGCATACTGATAAATAAATGTACTGGGCTAAATAAAAAATTAGATTTTTAGTTTAAAAACCCCCATGTTTGCTTTTCTCAGCCTAAGGGGAAATGTCAAAAGGTCTGACATACAGAAAAAACCTGCCACGCACCCAGTGAAAATCATCTCTTTTGAAGTTGCTGCAGTAAAGGCACTTTTAAACTTGGGTATCTAAAATTAAAAAAAAAACAAAAGAAAGTAGCTAAATTATAAATATTTTCTATTATATGAAAAGTTCTTATTAGTGGAGTCTGATATGGACACACAATGTGACAAATATTAATTAGCCACATAGAGAAGAAATATCTAAAAATTTAGTAAATACACAGTTTCTAAGCAACTCAAGTCATCATGTTCCTCCCCATGTTTCCATTCTAGATCTGTGCTCCACATTCCTTCTCCTCACTAGCACATTTTGACGTTGACTATTCTGCAGTGATATTTGAATTGAGTTTTTGCCTAGGAGCCATAAGTTCAGACACTATATACTCATTTTTAGTACAATCTGTGACCACAAAAGACATGCAAAAAGCTGGTTTTCATTTCCATTTTGACTGTGCAGTACAATTACCACAGTTCAGTCACCTTGGACATTTCATGCCACATTTCTGTCTTACATTTTCCTTATTTCCTGAATGCTTCTTACGATACCCTTCTTCATAAAATATTCTATGAAGGCTTTAAATGAAAGGTGAAATATGGAATTATTTAAATCAGGAGAAAGGCTAAAAAGCTGCAGGGTAAACCTGCCACTCAAAGGGAGCTTGGCAAGCTGGAAAAACTCTCATGAAGCTCAATATAGAAAAGCTCAGAGCCTTGCACTTGGGACTCAGTATTCCCACACACCTCTGCAGTCTGGCTGCTGATGAGCCATGGGGTTATCTAGAGAGGCTGGAATACACGTCAGAGATTTTGACTGGGCCAGGCCCTGAGCAACCTCAGTCAACTCCAGAGTGGAATCAGGGTTGAAGTTGTTTTGAGTCAGGTGCTGGATGAAACATCTCCAAAAGTCCCTCCTGAAAAAAAACAAAATAAAAAATTCCATGTCTCTGTCTCAGCACAGTTTCTTTCAGTGTTGTACCTGAAAGAGCTACAGTGGCTCTCGGAATTTGAATACACAATGGAGTTACACATTCTACCTCTTATATTCCCTTCCAAAAATATATAGTAATTTAGAGTGTAAAAGAAAGATGTTGTCTCCTGATTTTATTGATTTTTCATCTCTTAAAAATACAACTGAAAAGACTGTCTTTCTTCCATGATTAGATCTGAAATGCCACAAGACTATGCAGCAGGTGCTCTCTCTCAACTATAAATTTTATTGCTACTACTTCCCAAGTTCTCTACTAAACATGAACAGCTTGTAAAATACTTCAACCTGTCTGGCTTCTGACAGGGCTTCCTACAAAACTCTTGAGTTATCCCTAGAATGCTCTGTAGCTGTCATGACTATCATCCCACAAACCTTACTTCTTTGGAAAAATCCAGTGGGAATCACAGAATAACAGCAACATTAGTCAAAGACCATCTTTCTGTGGAAGAGGACACAAGCAGAATTTACTTTGGTGTCGTAACTCTGAATTTGGGAAGAATGCTGCTCCAAATTTTGCATGAATGATCAGACTACTGCAACCATTAGAATACATACATACATTTTTTCAGGAGAACACAGGTAAAGATCAGACGCTGTCTAAGAAAACAAAACAAAGAAGAACCTTACTGCTAAGTATGTTATTTAATAGCTATTGGTAGTGACATGAATTGAGCATATGGGGTTTTTAATCTACTGCTAATAGGAATAATAATATTGATGATGATGAAGACAAATAGTTTAATACTGTTCTATCTAGCTTTGCACTAGATGTGCTCTATGACTTGGGCACCACTATGGAAAATCCAGGTTACACAAGGAAATATTGACTTTGTGTCAAGAAAACTGCTTACATAGTAATACACGTATTGACTTAATCAAAAAATGCAAAATGACTGTGCTTTATAACACTTAGAAGATCATTAGACTTAGTATCTCTCTGCTGACATATTAACCTTTCTACAACCATGGCAATATATACTTTTCAGGGGTGGTTTTCTTTGGGTTTTTAGTAAATATAAGGTTAAACAACATAACTTTGACTTTCAAAAAGCAGTTATATTGGGATTGTTGGATATGATTTTAAGACTATGAATATTTAAATGTGTGCCAATTTTTCTAAATTGATGGAACCATAGAAAGTAAATGTATTTTTCTTCGTGGCTTCCCCACAGTTTTCTCCATCTGTTTTTTTTTTTAAGTGCTCCAGCTTCCATTAGGTTAAAGATTTTAGAGCACAGACTGTTTTTCTAGAGTTTCTGATGTCAAGTTTCTCCAGAGTCACATTAACAAATTACAGATATGTGTAATATGCTTTCAAAATACATAAACCTGGCATTCTTTGAGAGAATTTTCTTCCCAGTACATTGATTAAGAAAATGTTCCTTAATACTATCTCCTTAAATTACCACTGTTTAGTTGGGTATTATTGCTGAATTAGGGATTGATTTCTTATGTCAGGATACACTGGTCCACGCTCTCACCCATTGTAGCCAAGTTTTCTCAGAATTAAAACAGAGTGAGGTGACCTTGGATTCTGGCGATGCTGGATGCCAGCTGATCCAATGGTTAAAGGCCAGAGGAATACAAAATTATTCCAATTCATTTTAGTTGCCAAGAGCAGACTGAGATTGTCCAGGTAGACCTATCAGCGTTGTGGAGAAAGGCTTTTCCTTTTTAGGAGTTATTATGAAAGTTCTATGTTCTCAAATTTCCTCCAAAAAAATACTTTCGCTGCAGGGCTATTGAGCTGGAAGTGTCTTTGTTTTGGAGGAGATTAAGCACTGCTGGCATAATCCTCTTCTGCACTAAAAATGTGGTCCCTATTTTGAATAGTCACCTCTCTGTTGAATTAACTACACTTCTAGCAAATATTTGGACACATACCTTTTGTTTCTTTGGAATGAGAACCGAATTGATCTATGGGCAAGATAATCCATATCTCTAAGGTTATGAAATAACAAAAAGTGCACCACAAGTATTTCTGAAAACTATCAAAAAAGATGCAGTGAAGAAATAGACATATTAGAAAGTTCAGCAATCTTCTGGTTTTCTTATTCAAATTACAGTTTATGGGAGAAAATGGCTAGAGTAGGGTAAGAGCGAAAACCACAGAATGAAGACAAAAGGTCTCAGTTTCTAAAATATGCCAAAGAACATACAATGAGATCATGTTATTCTCCTGAGCTTCCAAATTCACAGGGCTAGATTTTATTGTCATTAACTTGAGCAATTATTGAAGGAATTTCTATGGTGCAGCAGAACATAGACCTAAACTCTCAATTCATAGTCATCCATTTAACATTTTTGTTTTCATCAAATATGTGGTTTAGACATGATTAAGAAATAAAGCTACAAAACCAACAGAAAATAGCCTACTATTGTAACATTTCTTGCCAAGAGGAAACCAAATATTGAAAAATAGCACTCAAAGAGATGCAAATGTTTGAGTCTGGGCTTTGGATTTCTATGAATTTAAGAAAGACAGATGCTTAAGTTAAAAAAAAAAAGAAAATTATAATAACAAAATGAATTTGTGCATACTTACCCAAGGTGACTGATATGCATGTAATGAATGCATTACTGAATGATTTTTTGCCCTAGCACCATCAGAAAAAAAGTCTTCCATTTCCTGTTAAGAAAATAAAATTAGTTCCACCCAATACTGACCTTTTACTGGTTTAACTTTCCCAGAACCCTTTGGAATAATTATTTTAAGAAGGTGATCAGTAATGACAGTATCTAATACAATGGTGCCTATAACGCATCATCTCCTACACCAACAAAACGATAATCGTTACAAAGGGCTTGCCTGTGGTGTTCTCTATTCCCATGGCAGAAGGTAATGACTGGAGAAGTTCAATATTGGGTCTAAGTTGCAGCTTCTTCAGAAAGAAAAGGGATGAACATCTTGGGGAACTGAAAGAGCTGCATAATCAATGGCTCTTATGTTGCATGCGGTGAATGGAAAATAATAAAACAATAGGTGTGTCTGATGTTTGAATTCAGGATCCATCATTTCACAGGTTCACAGTCATTATTTGGTCTACATAATTATGCTGAACATTTGAATTAGAATAATTGAATAAGAATATGAACTGAACCTCATTTCAAAAGGAGACTTGGCTACAGTTAGAAAATATTTTTTGCATGTGTACCTTAAGTTTGTATGACAATGGAAATACAATTACATCCAAAAATAGGAGGTAATATATGCATCCACTATTTTCAGATGTTCCATCAGAGAATAAAGAAATAGTGAAAAAGTGGCAAGTGATCCCCCAACAAGAAAAAAAAAAAAAAAAAGAAGACTTTTTTCTTTTTTAAGGAATCAGTTTCCCTGTCCAGTTCACTGCTAAGCTGTGGATACAGTGGTACCAACACAGCAGCAAGAGGGGCAGGACACAGTGGCTGGAGATAAGGACATTTAAGCCAGTATTGCCTTCAAAGAAATTCATGCGGCAGCCTTCTTCAGGGGGAGAATTCAGTCCTCAGGAAGAGTCCGTGCTCCTCATCTAAATGAGACAGCGGCTCAAAACCTGCCATGCGTGGGCTGCACTGTGACCCCAATGCCTGTGAAAGCATTCTGGCTGTGACCACTCTCACCCCTAATCTGATCCCTGAAAACCAAGCCTTAGAAGATGTATAAAGTACTTACTCACTTCTGAACATGCTTTAAAGCTATCCCTTGGAGCAGATGGAGTTTATTTTGTAATCTCTGTACAGCAGCTGAGGGACAAAAAATATACTGCAGTGCAGTCCAGAGTCAGTGTTTTCGTTCAAATTATTTTAAATATTATAAAAATTACTTTGTCTAATCAAGGCACCCTTTCCTGTCCAAAGGGAGAGGTTAAGTTATTGTCAATGACATTTGGTTAAATTTTTTTTATTTATTTTTCATTAATGGATGTATTTGTTAGTCACTGAGATAACCTCAAGAACTCAGCACTGGAAAATCTTTGACTATCCTTTTACAGATTTATAAATGTTTTAGTGTTCCAATCAAAGTAAAGGAACAATGGACTCTGATTTAAGTAAGCATTATAAAAAGAGCTAGTGAACAGCTAGTCTATCTTTGCACAATCTATTTTTGAGTAATTTTGAATAATAATGAATTCCTTAATTTCAGTCTGTTTGGAAATAATTTATGAAGAGAATTAGGACAGACATTCTTGAATATGTTAATTTTTGTTTCCCCAGTTCTAATAAATGTTAAAAATGAAATTTTTTAGAGAATACATCCCCATTTCAGCCTGAATTTCTCATGGAGAAGAACGTGGCACAATCTGGAAGCCCATCTTGTTTTTCCAGAAATTGGGACAACACAAAGTGGAGAGTGAGGGGGAAAGAGGCTCTATACTATTCTGTACTAAGAACATAATATTATAATATTATATAAATTCTTTATCTATGTATTATAATAAGAGCTCTATAGTATCATTCCACAATGACTTTACTTTTTAAAATTTAACATGTACTTGAAAAGACGAACAGAAAACTTGATGGTGTACTTCAGTTACCACTTACTTATTTCCACATAATGTATGCTTTAGCTGATTTTACTTGCACTTTGGCTTTTTATGGTAATTGCCTACTTATCCTGTTCTCATCAACTAATCAAGAGTAATTATTACATCTCTAATTGACCAACAATAACTACTGTATCTTCTTCTGCTAATTAAAGGCTTGTTTAGGGGAATATTTAATTTGCTGTAGTAACTCTTTCTTATTGGCGAGCAAGTCAAGGTATTCATTATATTATTATTTTTTATTTTTATTCTGCTTGTATGAGGCAGTGCATGCAAAGTTCCTTAAGGAGATTATGTATAACACCTTCTATCTGCCACAAAAGGGCTCAGCTGAAGCTTATGTTATTGTTAAATGTCTTGTAAAAGGAATCTGTGGCAAATTTTCAGTTGTGATATGGAAAACATTCTATCGCAGGAAAAACTCAAGAAAATAGAATTATTTTTACCACAGATCATTTGTTAGGGATCTTATTTTGGGCTAACTCCCAGCTTACACAGTCTATAATGAGATCCCAAAGATAACATCGTATTGGTGAAGTCACAGCTCTTTATTCATAATGCAAAGGTGACACTCACCATCAGGCGGAGCTGTCCTCAGGCCTCTAAAATTAAGCGATTTCAGTCATCTTGGAAGTCAGACTGAAAGAGAGGAGGGAACAAGGAGACCATCCTGGGTACTCTTCCACCACACAAGCTCTTCAAGAGCGCTGCTGCTGCTGCCATGCACAGAAGTAGGTGATGTACAGAAATCTCTGTGTGCATGCTCTGAAGATGTTCATGGAGGGGAGCCTTCACACCCACATCCAAGCAGTGTCTGGAACGTCAGGTGGCAGCCTCAGTTATACAGCCAGAAAATGACATGATTTCACATCCAGTTCCTAGTGTTACCACTTCTTGCCACAGACACAACACTGATTTGGCGTTGCCTAGTCCTCAGATTTAGCAAATCCGTGTGTAGGGATGAGAAAATTATGTTTAACCTCATTTTAGTGCAATTTAGTTCCATGAGCTATACCACAACTCACAAGTTAAAGACTTGTGTCAAACCCAAGAAACCACACTTCCCATAGTGCTGGCTCAGAAACTGAGGACTGCATAGTTTCTTTGTTCAAGTGTTAAAGGTCCACAGTTGCTTCAGTTAGAGTTCCTTAAAAAGTGCACTCTCACGTCATTCCCCCATGCACTACAATTTATGTACGCTCATGAACCAAGACAATGCACGAAAGCTCAGCCTGCTGACAAAAAGGAAGAGGTCAATAGGGATTTGGGACTCCACACAGCATCATCTTGGAGTTACAGAGCTACAAAATAAAGTCCTTCATATTTTCTCCCTAATCAATTATTGTTGATAACTTAAAATACTAGGAAACATTTGCCTTAGTCTTACAATATCTGAAGGGGAAAAAATGTTTTTTAATTCACCCAAGGGCTTTTTTTTTTTTTTTCCCCCAGGGAAGATTTTTTTTCTTCTTTCTGTGAAGAAGGCAAGGACATTTTATTCTTACAGAAATCTCTACAAATAAGTATATTACAACAGAAAATAGGGCCAAAGAAACATGCTTGGCATAAGGTTGAAAAGATTTAAACTGTGTGGTATGTACCATAATAAATAAAACCTTTTTTTACTGAAAAGAATGAGCTGTTCTGCCTGACCTTGGTCAAATTAGAGTGGTTTTCACTTGTAATAAACTACTGGTGTTGTCTCTGAAAAGCCACACCTTCCATAAGCAGCGACCTTCATTTCCCTTCCAGCAGCCTGGGAAGCACAGGGGGCCTTTTGAATGTAGGAATGCTTTTTTTCTGCTATTCTGAAAATTAATCTGTACCTTATTTAAAGGAGAGTGTCATTTTGGAATGGAAACTAAAGCAGCACCATTTCACCTCCCGTGTGATGCTCCTGCAGTTCAGATTCTGGAAGCGCACAGGTTATTTTTGTCTTGGTATGTCAGTTTTGCCGCATGAGGGCAGCTGTTTATTTCCAGTAAGAGGTGATCCTTGGAATCTCTCCAAGCTGTAGCAGTTGTATCTGACCATGTGCTTACAGGAGAGGCGATTGTCGTGTTGTGTTTTATGTGTGTCCTTGGTCTCGAACATTTACTGCTAGATCTGAACAACTTGGCCTGTTCTTATCTACGAAGGCAGAAGAGCATGAAGTCTGTTTCTGAAGGAAGACTTAAAAGGAAAATAAATCCAGGATCCTTCTAGCAGCTAGGATGGAATTAATTGGAATAACTAATAAATGCTAAATATCATATTGAGTTGGAAACAGCTGGTTTGAATATGAAGAAGCTTAAAAAAGATATATAAGGAATTTTCTGTGATAGGGAGAGAGAGCTTGCTAGCACAAGCTCTCTGTTTGGCCTAACACACAATTATTTCATACTAAGTTACATGTAATAATAATTGTAACGTACAATTATTTCATATTGTTTCTAGCTACAGACAATTAAAATGAGAGATGGAGAATTAAGCACGAGCTAAAGGGGTAGCAAATCCTTGTAAATAAAGCAAAGGTTCCCAGTGCAGTGCTTTATAAGAACGAAGTAGACTCAATTCTCCCTATTTGTACCTATTTCTTAACTTTTTCAAGGAAAACCAAGACCATTGAGGATCTGCAGCTCAAGCAGTCTTGCTAGAACATCTAACATGGCTGGTTCTGAAGTTTCTCATTGGAAGCAGAACACGTTTCTAGCACCCCCAAGCTGATTTCAGGATATTGCAGAATCTGCTTGTGAATTCAACACCAAATTAAAGGTGACTGTGCTGAATCTAAGTCACAGGCTTTATTCAAATTAATTGATTTTTTAAAAGAAGTAGTCAGACTGGGTTAACTGGGTGTATTAATTAATAGTGACTCAAGCATCTGTAGTTTTTACACACTGCTAATTCTTGGGTTTCATAAATGTGTAACTGATGAGCTAAATCTACAAAACTGTCCCCTACCACTCAGCTGATTAATATCTTACTCAATGTAAGGTTTCATGCTAACAAATGTATGTTTAAGCAGGCAGTGTAGCTGAATAAAAACAATACTTGTAGATATAATATGAATAAATAATAATAATATAGTAACAAAATAATCTGAATAAAAACAGATTTCCCCATTTGTTCAATTGAGACTGGCTGACTTGAACACAAAGCTGGAAAAAGACTGTGTAAATAGGTAACTTCAAAAGAGTATTCATAAAAATTTGGATTCAAAATATCCAGAAGAGCTTGTTTTTATGCTCGGAATATCACTACATTTGAAGCTACACAAGATGCAGAGGGAGAATTGTAAAGCTGAAGGGAAAAATTGCTGTGATAGGCGAAAAGCAGCTATTTCTCATTTTATATTGAAATTCAAACCATTTGTGGCCTGAGTCCTTAGGCAATTTTCTACATAGGAATTCATTTAATGATGTTATTATTTTCCCTTCAAATTGATGAAATGGAAGACATTATACTTTTAAATACTCCTTTCATATGTGGAAAAGATCAGAGAACATTGAACTGCTCCAGATCTGATTTTCTACTAGAGCAGAACAGGATTTCTGGCCAGCTCAGTGCAGTAGGAAACATCACCATCCATTCACAGGGTATAACAGTAATGTTAATATGCCCTCTTCACTATAGGCAGCTAGAATAGTTTAGTATCAGAGAATCATAAAATATGTGGTGTTGGAAGAGACCCATCAGGATCACTGAGTCCAACTCCTGGCCCTGCACGGGATACCTCAGCAGTCTCACCCTGTGCCTGAGAGCATTGTTGAAATGTTTCTTGAACTCTGTCAGATTTGGTGCTGTGACCCCTTCCCTGGGGTTCCAGTTCCCAACCAACCTCTGGATGAAGAAATTTTTCTACATCCAACCTAAACCTCCCCTGGCTCATCTTCATGCCATTCCCTCAGGTCCTGCCACTGGTCACCACAGAGGAGAGATCAGTGCCTGACCCTCCTCTTCCCATCATGAGGAAGTGGTAGCTGCAATGAGGTCTGCCCCCAGTTTCCTCCAGGCTGAAACTCGACTGGTTCATGGTTGCTGTGGCCAAGATGGCCACCCAGCACTTTGCTCATGACATCCGCTCTATTGACAAGCAGCAGATTAAGGAGAGCATCTTCCTGAGTAGGCTCCCATAGGACCTGTCATGCAGGTTTTTTATAAATCTTGTGGCCTGGGTAATGCTCCCAAATAGTTTCTGGCAAGCTCAAGCCCCCCATCAGGACAAGGGAAGTTGACATGGAAGCCTCCCTTTGTTCCTCAAAGAATAATTCATCAGCATCCTGGCTGGGAGGTCTGTAGTAGGCTCCCACATCCCCATTTTTTGTTTGCCCCTTGATTCTTATCCAGAGGCTCTTAACAGATTGCCAGCTGTGAGCTCCATACATTCTATTCCTTCCATTGCCAACCCTGGTCGTTTTGGCCTGCCTATCCCTCCTAAAGGACCTGTAACCATCCAATAGGGGACTCCATTCCCAGGACTCTTCCTGCCAGGTTTTACCTATGCCAGTGATGTCCAATCTCTGGTGCTGGGCCAAAGTTTCGAGCTCATCTTCTTTGTTCCTCATGCTGCTGTTAGTGTGGAAAGTGGTACACATTGGACGTGTGGTACTTTGTAGCCAACACCTTCTGAACCAGATTGAGGGGTCCCATTAGTGCTTGTTTCCTCAAGTTTTGGCACACCATCCCACTGCTCATCACTGGCAAGCCAGTAAAACCATCCCATTACCTAAGGGCCACTGTAATTAAAAAAAAAAAAGTCATATACATTTAACTGAAAATCATGTAAGCGCAATACGTTCAACAAAGTCTTCACTTAGTAAAAACAAAGTACTGACATGGACTTAAACCCTGATTTTCAAAGCAATCACTGCCAAAACAAGCTAAGCATATCCTTCTAGGCTAGTTTATACCACACTTATTTCAGAGTTTCCCCAAACCAAGTGCAATGGAAATCAAAGTACTGTGCATTTCTCAGCCAGTTCTGTACTGACATCAACTGAAAAGGAAGCTGCTGGGGTGTGGTCTGTGAACCAGTTTGGGTTTGGCTGCTCAGTTATACGTGTCCCTGGAAGAGTGTAGGAGTGCAGGCGCTTTACTCCTTATGTACTTTTTGCCCTATTTGCCCTATTTTTCATGGTTGAATTTTCCCAAATATTTGACCAAATTCTGTTCCAGCCTCTCGTTATCCTGATCGCTTGCCTCTGTATCTTGCCTCATTTTCCTGTGCTATCCCCATATTATCACATTTTGCTGTGCTGTTCTGAGAGTGGATCTGCACCCAGTGTTCAAACTCAGGTGTCACGGCAGCTGTGTGTGTAATGGCTCACAATGCTCTCTGCTTTATTCTCTTTCTTTTTGCCTAAAAATATTTGGGGTTTGTGGGTACAGAAGAAAATTAAGCTGAATTTCATAAAAGTACTCCAGAATAAGATGCTCAGCGTAAGAGTTAATTCATTACCTACTGCTATGTGTGCTAAATTGTGATTATTTTTCTTCCTTCATTTACCCTGCTGCATATATCAACGCAGATCTCAATCTGCTATTTCACCACCCAGTCCTTGTGAGCACCTTCTGCATCTTTTTGTCATTACCCTTGCCTTCATTATCCTCAGTAACTTAGCACACTGTGTCACTTCACTGCTCATTCTCTTTTTCAGATCGCTGATGAATGCATCCCCCTGGGACTCCATGGTGATTTTCTTCCAGTTAGAAAACTGACCATTAACTCCTACTCTCCATTCTATAAGCTGTTGCTGTGCATGGTAAGTGTGCAGAGTGGGAGGCTTCTTTATATACTTACACTTTTTAAACATTATTGCATCTAGTTTACAATTATGTCTAATATATAAATGATATTTTAATTATATAAATATATTCCTGAAAAGAGACTCAACAATTATGCTTTTAAAATGAACTTTTTTTTTTCCTCTTATTGGAAGTATTTTAGATTTGCCCTCTGTCAAACCTTGACATTTTTGGTCTGCTTCTATTTTTTATGTGTGTGAATCACTCGCTTTTCAATACCAAACTGTCAGAGACTTGTGTATTTTGAAAAGAAGCCAAGTTTCAGTATCATTATACTTACACATTCACCCTGAGGCATAATTGTTCTAATACACAATTTTCATCCTGCAATTTAAAGGAAAGTTAGTGTGTCTTTCTGCCTTCCAGTAGCTGTCACAGGATTTTCAGTATGCATTGGATAACACGAGACCTTTCCTGTTCCCATGGAAATCGATAGTAACACTTCATACCCGTTAAACTCTATCAGAGATAAAAAATGGAATCTACATAATTAGGACCCATTTTTGTTTGATCACTGGTTCATTTGAAATCAGGAGAACTGTTAGTCAGGAATGCACAGGGTGGGTTGCCATGAGCTAAAATTTTCAGACAACAAAAATAAAGTTGAAATGCTGGGATCCCACCCGCTGGGAGCCACCCTACTCCTGCCCCCTCTCCAGGCAGACACGTCACGCTGTGCTGGGGAATGCCAAGCTGAAGGAAAAAGGACTCACCTGGGCCCAGATGCGCCCCTGGGAGCAGCAATGCCTGAGGCTCATCCAGGAACAGCGGAAGACACCAGGCAAGCAAACCCTGTGTTGGCAGCCGTGTGGAATGGGAAGTTCACTGAGTCCAGGAAAGGGAGAGCTGAACAAAGGTAAACCACCTCTCTGTTTTTCTAGCCTCATTTCTAACCTGAGCACTGCTCAGCATCATGACACCTAATTCAAAGTGTGATGCTTCCACGGGTGCCAAAGGATCAATCCAGGATAGAAAGTAAAAGTGATGGAAATTTGCCATCCGTGTACCTATTCTTAAGGTTTCTGCATCAGGGTGGTGTGTCTCAGAGCTTCTTGTCTTAGGAGAGATTTAAGGCAGTTTCAATCCACTTCTCTGAAACAATGAAGCCAAGAGTCTGACATTTTAGATGGGCTGTCATCATCTTTTGGTTGGCAAAATAAATTATGTCTAGTTGAAATAAAAATAGGGAAAAATAAATGTATTTTCCTTAAAAATCCCTCAGTTTTGAAAGATTTACAAAAGCTAGAGCATCACATACAGGATTAGTCATAGACTGCTGTAACTACAAATTATTATTTAAGAAAGGGAAGAAGAATTTGCCAGATTCACCAGAACCTGAAAGATGCAGAATCAACCCAGCAGTAATATGGCACACTAAAAGGGCAGTAATTAACACAAAAAGTCAGTAAGACTCTGTAAAATAAATTTATTCACCTCTCAAAGGAATATAATACAAATATTGGTCACATACAATGTATTCAGGAACTTAAGATCCAGCCCTCACAGTAAGTGCCTTAGGATCACTGCAAGGTTTCTTGACAGTGTAAGTTTTTTGACTCCAATGAAGGTAGTTTAAAGCTTTATAGAAACACACAGCTACTCTGCCTTCTTGCTGTGAGTCAAAGATGCAGCTCTGAGTAATGAATTGTAACTGCACCCCATGTGGCTACACCGGTCAACTCTTGCAGTCTTCAATATGTCTTTTAGTTGTATTTAAATGAACTGCTGTATGTGTCATTTTCTAAAACTATGAATATCAGTTATTTTTTTAGCAGTACATTTATTTATTTTGTAAATTTTTCTAGAACTAAAACATCATCTAAGACACACTATCTAAAACTAAAATACCTGTTATGCACGTGCTGTGCACGTGAAGTAAAAATCAAATACATTTTTCTTACTGTATATGTAGTGCAGTTCTTTTTTTGACTTAATGAGTATCTAAAAAGAACAGAAGCAAGCAGGAAGGCACTAACTTGCCAGTCCACCTGACCCCAAACATAATTTTAAAGCACCAGTCTCAATTCTTGCAGACATCATTTATCCTCAACTCTAACCCCATATTCAGTTTCAGTATTACTTGTGATTACAGTGTCGTTAACTAAAAGTAGGCAAAGTACAGTTTCCTTACAAATCTCTGAAGCAGAATAAAATTGTTTGCACTGAAAATTCCTAAAGATTGGTATATAATTGTTATCAATTTTGTTCTTGATAAAGCTCACTGTGACTTGCAGAATTTCAGATTTGTGGTTCTCCTTATGTTCCAGGTGTGCTTGGGATCCATAAAAATCTCAAATTTAGAAACTAGCACATCTGTAGAAAATGTTCGGGGAAACTTTACTGTGAATGTTGCCAAAATGTGAATAAAAGCCTCTAAATATAAAATAATGACCTGGATATCCTGAAAGCAGCATTGTATGGACATTGTAGGGCCACTACAAATCCTGCAAAACCTACAAAGCTTATTAAAAATTCTGTTCAATAGAAAAAACAGCATGACAGAAATAAGTACCTATGAAAAACCATTTTATTTTTACATCGTGTTGATGCTCTACGATGCTTCTATAGAACACACTCAGTAATTAAAATATTCCAAGACCACATCCCTACCTATCTTCACTTTTGTTTTCACCTGTCTTGCTCTCCAATTTTTCATCCCTTAGTTTTCTTCACAGCAAGCCATTGATCCTTCAAGCTGTAACTTTTCTATTATTGAGCTTTAAAAAAAAAAAAATCTGTATTTTACAAGTCTGATTTTGTACTGAACAGGCCTAAAATAGCAGAACAAGTTATTAAAATAAGCATAATTGTATAAACAAAGTGTTCTGCCTGTTCTTTAGAATGTATTACATCTATGAAATGACTAAAGGAAAAGAAAAGAGCACATTCTTAGCACAACTTTTACCTTGCCTGGTTATCATAATATTTTTACAGTTGTAGGAGACAACTAGAAAGAAGCAAAATAATTTCAATAGTGATTCCTACACTGATACGTTTCACAGATTTTTGCTATCTTCTCAGTTGTCAAGTACATGGACCTATTTTGGTGCTCTGGGTTTAGTATTTGTTTTGATTTCTTTTCAACAAAATTGTTATTAAAACAGACCTGTTTAAAAAGCTTGCAATACCATATGGAAAGGTATTTTTAAAAAACATACTTTTTAAAATAGTGGAGGCAAAACGTCAGACAGTCTGCCTGTATTTGACTATAAGGAAAAGCAAATGAGTTTTGATAAAAGCTACTGAGATGGAATAAATTTATATAAATATAACTTCATATGAGAGGTCACGGTAGTTCTGGTAGCCTGAGAATATTTTCATTCTTCTGAGCCGACTAGTATCCCTCAAACAAAGCCTGTTACAAGGATCAAACCAAAAGATAATCTATTGAACTGTAAGGTGTTTCTAAGGGATAGGACATGTTGTGGGGGGTTGAATACAACCTTTACCTACCGGAGTAACTCTGGTGGATGTGGATAATGTTATGCAGAAATACAACAGAATGAGTTACAAGGTGGAAGCGTGGTAAGCAAATCTGTGAGCAATATGCCTCTATTCCCAATGCATTTGAGGTTATTCTGCTGAAGCTAACAAGGTAGAAAAGCAAGGAAAGTTCTGATCCTGTGATTATTGCCAACCTCTTTCCTGTAGAACCAATACTGCTGTAAAACAGGAGCAGTAGGTATAAAGGAAAAATAATGCAAGGTAAAGTTTAGAGGGTTTTTTACATGACCAGTTTTGTCAATAATTTTAGTGTGACTGAATTCACCAAAATGTTGTTAAGACCAAGTTGGAAGGCAATTCAAACATTTCCACGTGATTCCTGTTGAGTTCCAGAAGTGAAATAGGTTCAGGTCTTTCTGAATTTAGTGGAAAGTATGGTTCAAACCAAGCCTACAGACTATCACATGAGATAATTCTGATTGTCAAGAGCTTTATTTTCAATAGATGAGGCAGATATCATCTACTTGATATTTCATCATTTTCTTAGCCTAGGTGCAAAGAAGGAATTTCAGTTCCAGAGCACTTCCCAGGAAAGCTTTGTATTTTCTTTATCTCATTTTTATTATTTTTATTTTAAACTAAGGTAAAGCTTGTACGCATCTAACTTAGACATGTGAAGTTTTAGTACAGCAAACATAAAAGAAGTGTCTTTCAGGTTTTGTGTTTTTTTCCTAGGTAAAGGTAGATAAATGTCAAGAAAACTCTTTAATTTTATATTCTAAAAAAGAATGATTTATGGGGAAGACAAATCAAATTATTTACCTATAGTGGGAGATTTTTGAAGGTAGTTCCTTGTTTCTCTAAAGGTAACACTGAAAAATCTCTGATTATTTACCAATTTGTACTACAAAGTTAGGAGGCAGAAACTCCATTATTATTCCACTCTATTAAGAAGAAGAAGGAAAAAGAAAAAAGACCGTGAAGAAAATTAACCACCAGATGGAGATGAAAAGAAAAATATTCACCTTTACCTCACCTATCAAAACCCCCCAGAAGTTTCAAGTGAGAAAAACAGGTAAGCTGCACCTTCTGGAAGAAACACTGCTAAATTCACAGAAGTAGAATTTCTAAAAGGGTGATGTCATTCCTTTGGATTCCTGGTCCCTTTGCTTCCCAACAGAGCCAGCCACGTGTTTGCATCTTTCAGCATGCAAGTACAGGTATGAGTCTGACTATTTTCATAACTGAGCTGGAGGGACTGCGGATACTTTCCTGGGGCTCAGTGCTCTGAGCAGCCTGGGACTGCAGTATTTGCTTTCAGCATAATCGACAGCTTCAGCTCACTTAATTCAGCAGTCTTCTGTCCACCGCGGCAGAGCAAAATGTATTTATTGAGTACTAACCCTTAGATAACACTGGCCACCCCTGTATGGCAGAAAGATGCTGTGGGCACATGGCAGATGATGTAGGATGGAAATGTGTGCACATGAACGCAGAGGTAAGGATCATTAATCCATAATGCAGAAATGGAAATGCCCATTTAGGAGCTGGGAAAGGTTAAAAGCAGAGAGGACAGAGAAAATGCACTGAAAGCAAAGTCCCACTATTTCTAATTTAATAAGCACTGAATTATTATTTGAATATAAAAGAAAGGACTTTTAAACATTAACCAAGACAGTTTACACCAAATTTAAAAGAAGGTTATTTTATGTGAGATCTGATGAAGTTTGTACCATAAAGAACTTGGTTGAGTTCCTTAAATCCTGGGTATGTATTGAAATTGAATTGAGGAAACAAAATCTATACGATTTGAAGTCAGAAATTCTACAGAAAAGCTTTAAGGGATCACTCGTTAGATAAAATGGCTCTATAAAACTGTCTCATATACATGATCTTTCTTAACTCATACCTTTCTATCTTTCATGTGCCCAACACAATGTGTCTGAACGTCTGCTTGAATACTCCATTATTTTAATTGATTATCATTGATGGCGAAAAGGAAGGTAAAATGATTGCACATCTCAAGAGAACATGACCTATATTTGTTTAGGTCTGTAGAATTAGCTTGTCCAGAAAGGAACTGTTAAAAAGTCTAAGAAAACTGTAAGATCAGTTCCTCAAAGTGATAGTTAAATCAATAATATGTGCAACCTATTATTCTGATTGACATAAGCCTTGAGTAGTCTGTCAGCAGAAGGTTACGCTATGAAACATAATTAAAGAAACATAAAATTGATTACATATCTAGGTCTTGAAACTGGAAAGGATTTTTGATTATTTTACAAGTATTGAAGTGTTTCTCTTCTGTTTGCACCAAATCAGTAGAAAAATCTCTTTTGCAATTTTAACTGCAATTTTAACAAATTTAACAATGCAACTCCTAAATTTGCTTTTATAATAAGAATGTACTTTTGCACCCTAAGAAGTGGTTATGAATAGATAACTGATATTCTTTGAAAATACCAGTTTGAAATGTATGGTAATGACATTTAGATGAATACTTCCTAATACATTCTCTGCTTAAATTTCTGTATCTCTCTAAGAGCAGTATGTATAAATTAAAACTGTAGAATACGAGTAATTTCTAAAGTTATTTAAGAGACGTTTACTCTGAACTTTACCGGACAACAAGAACAAGGCATTTATCTTACTTTCATGTAAATCTCTGGGATGATTTGGATTATAATGGGTCCTGAATAAGGGAGAATCCCTGCAGTGTTACATCTGAAAAAGTCTTTATATGGAGCTATGTAAGATGTCATTGTCAAAGCCTATTTATTTTTCTTTTTGTAGAAAAGAAAGTAATTTTATTGGTCTTTATGCAGACATCAGGGTAAGATGATCAGAGATCTGGTTTCAGATGTATGTCTGAAGATATTTTAAATAGGTCAGTTAACTATTGTACAAATCAGTTTGCCTTTTTGTAAAACGAGAATAATACAAGAGATAAAAACCTAATAATATATTATAATAATATTTATATTATCAGCAGTTTTTTATTTGCAAGTCTTCGTATATAATATGCCTCAGTTACCCAGAAATTGTGTGGCCATGGTCACAGAACTATAGTTAATCTATGGCTATAATGAAAAGACTACCTGGATCTCATTCTCTTTCTATTATACATTTTTTATAATAGTGTAACTTCAAAGCTTTCAGTGCAAAGACATAGCATTCATGTTCCCTGACAGCAGAATAGAGCTTGTTGTATATCATTCCCACCCAGTGCTTCTTCTCTGTCTGATTTTGTTTGTTGGTAGAAGTGTTAAATTGATGAGAAAGTAATCACTATTCAGCATCATAATCAAAAGCCATCTTTGCATAGGACACTTGTCTAATTTAATCTTTTTGAAATCCATTTTAAACTGCCTTTTTTTTCTCCAAATGAAGAGAATGGAATTTCCATGAGCTGCGTTAGTTGTATCATTTCAATTGCATCAGAGTGGCTAATAGTATACATTGTGCAAGATGAGGGGAGGGAAGCAGAGGTAACAAATGATTCCTAAATTCTCATCTGCCTTCACTGATAGCCAAGGGTAGTGGCTGAAGAAAATAAAGCATCATGCACAAATTCTGTCAGGCACACAGGCAGTCAGACTACGAGTTTCAGAACTGTCAAGAATGTGTATTTCAATCAGTTTTGACATCTCTTGGCATTTCTCTTCATATTCTGCTTTCTATAAATAATTCCTTTACTTAGGTGTTCTTTCTAGTTTATTTTTGAGCGTATAGAAATTCATCTCACTTCTTACTGTAGTTATTCTTTGTCTTCACTTTGGAAACCCATATAAACAAGAATTAAAACTCATTTTGCATTAAAACAGTCTAGTGCATTTGGATGATGGAACATATATTGCATTTTCAAATAAATTTGGCATTCTTATACCAAGTATTCAAGAAATTACCAGCATCGCCTCTTCTTATTTGAGACAGTCTGAGTTTCTTCAGGATTTGAGTCATGTGCTGTAAGCACATCAGTACATAAGCTTGGATTGCTAGAGAGCTAATGAAGTCTTTTGATATACAAACTTGCAGAAAAGGAAGTGATAATCCTGTGTTACAAAATCATGGAAAAACGTTGAAGACTGGAACAGGGACAATGTGTGGAAAAACCTTCACAACTTTGCTGAGAAAAGCACAGAGAGTTCTGAATGTCAGAAACTGACTTCCTGGGAACCTTGCAAAGAATCTACCGTGTCTGGTTTAGCTGAGACAGGCCTCTAAGAGCTCATTTCAAGACCTCAATTGAAATATCCTCAACAGTTGTTACAGTAGTCAATAAACACATCTCATTTTTCATCTGAAACTGGATTCAACTTTCTGCCCCTAGAATTGCTTGTGAGTTCACATGCTTATTTAAAAATTAGCAAAAACCTTTAGTAGGTACTAGAAGAGTGTTCTTCTTAGTATTTCTTTACTTTCCTGCTGAAAAGCAGATATTTTGAACTTCAAATCATTCCTGCAGTTCCTTATTGAACTCATTTTAAAGATACAATGAAACCTGACTCAGCAATTGATAATGCTTTAATGAGTATTGCATACAGTAGAATAATACATATTTCCTTTATTCCACATTCTTCTGAGGTTTAATCTTCCATATTCTTCTGAGGTTTCATCCAGGACTCCTATCTTACAATTTTAAACAAGGAGCATGGTTTAAACCAGTGTTGCTCCAAGTCTCCTCAGTAAGTGCAGCTTATATTCTTGTTTCAAGAGAAATATTGATCCATATACGTGTAACGTCACACTGGAAATACAGAAAATGTGATGACCTAGACAATTCTCTAAAAGCTACCTGTATCATCAGTTTACCTCCATGAAACTGTAAAATTTAGTATATTTTGTTTTAATGCTGTGGCCCAGAGTAAGCCTGGCAGGCCAGTGCAGCCAAATGCTGTTTTCATTTAGAACAGTAGCAATTTGGCCAGTGAGTTCAGTTAATAGATATATTGGTATTGCCTAGGATTGGGCCAAGAGCAAATAACTGCAGAAACTGTTAGAAATTCTCCCAGCAAGTGATTTTCTATGTACAATTACTTGTTAAGGTCTATCACTCTATATTACAGATAGCTGTTATTTCGCATAGTCAGAAGGGAAAATGAAATGAAGCTGTAAAACATATGTCCTTGCTAGTCCACCACAACTGGGACTCTGTGCCATTCCACTCAATTTAGACTGTGAATCAGAGCTGGGAAAAAAATGCTAATACATAGTCTTTAACATGAATCTAGAAGCTGTATTCGCTATGTTTATTTTCAAGTATTTCAAACAATTATTTTTAGCAATTATTCAGCTATTGATCTCTTGCCTATTTATAGAGCAGGGACTATGAGACTGCAGAAATTCTTCTCAAGGTGTCAGATCACTGTCAACAGAATAAGCAGAAAAATATCTTTTCCTTATTGTAACAAAAAGATAAAAAATAAAATGCCAATAGCTTTTTGCCTTTCTTTTCAGCCCCCCAGTGTCTGGAATTCTTTTAGCCATTTCAGTTTGGAAACCTTTTCTTCCTCATCTATTTACCTCTGTAGATTATTCACTGCTGGCAATTAAGAACCAGAAGAAATCCTGCTGAGGAGAGCAAGTTAAAAGGGGACTTAAGAATGACTGTTCCTGGGAAACAAGCAGACAATCTGGAGCAGCAGACTTCCAAATTTCAAATACACTCATTATAGAGATGAACAACCAGAACAACCTCTCTTCTTAATTCCTTTTATCTGGGTCTCCAATCTGCTCACAACAGTGTTTAGTCCAAAATTCAGTCCACTTCAGTGGGCTTGGAAAGGAAATTACTAAGATTCCAGCCTTCATTCTACCCCCAAAAAAGAACAATTTAGATAATGTCTTGCTACATCTGGACAATAACCAAATATCACTTTTCAAATCCAAACCATTTCAGTCTGGCATCTTCCAGGAAGCCCTGGTGTCTACAGATGAAAACAGGAGGAAGGCTTTTCCTGCTGCCCAGCTTTCATCTGCAACAGGAAGAAATTGAAAACATTTTCAGTGATTTCAGTAAATCAGAATAATCAGTTTTATGTACCATGTTTATGAGGAGAATAGTCTTACCTCTGTGGATTAGCTTGGGATCTTTTCTTAAGGTTATAAAAGCTGCATAAACACAAGACATTGGGGAAAAACATTCCCAAAGTGCAGCTCTATCACAGCAGCTATTGCAGAAAATGCATTTTTGAACTTTCAAAGATCTTCTTAGTGTCCCTATTCATGAAGCCTGCATGATATTTTAACAGAGTGAATAAGTGACAAAGACTTTAGGTAAATTATCTTTAAAACATTGCCAGAACACTGTTAAATAAAAGATGGTTTTTCAAACAGAATGTAAAATGTCACATAAAATTTTATCATTAAATAACTGGTTTTTGAGGGAAAGCAAAGCCAAAGATGCAAAAGTCTCTTAAGGAATATTCACACAAACAAAATATGAAAATACAGCAAATATTTCAAAACCCAATTAATTTCACAGCTTCCAGCATCAAAAAAACTTAACATACTTCTTCAAGTTACTTA
Organism: Struthidea cinerea; assembly: GCA_013397865.1. Classification (NCBI taxonomy): domain Eukaryota; kingdom Metazoa; phylum Chordata; class Aves; order Passeriformes; family Corcoracidae; genus Struthidea; species Struthidea cinerea. Next base: position 174,411 of record VZTI01006022.1, read on the forward strand.
ATTCTTTTTGGTTTGACTCTAAACTATCACAGCATAACAAGCCCTATGAAGAATTATGCATACAGAAAAGTGAGATAAGGTTTTTTGCTAGTTTTTTTTTTTAAATAAACTAAGCAAAAATGGTCCAAATAACACAGGAACTTCCTTTGTAGCTGCTCCAGCAGGCTGGCCTCTATCACTGAAGTTGTGATTTTGCACTCATTCTCCAACCTGCTTTCCTGTTTTGAACAGTTTCTTGCTTCCCAAAGCACTGAATCTTCTAGCCCAATCAAATTAAAAGACAATCAGAGTGAGACCATTTGGTCATCACACTTAACTCTCATGCGCTTTGGAGTGGTTTCTTAACAGGATTTTTTAGTAACCTGAACATTTCATAAGGGACACAAAGACAGTACCAAATTAGAAACATTTAAGGTTGGTCTTGAATTAGTAAATTTGATTTCTCATCTGAATTTTCATCTTGTTTGGAGATAATTCCATCCAGGCCTTTGACTTTGGAATATTCTTCACAATTTGTTTAGGTAAGAATGCATAACTGAGAAAGAGGACAGGTTTAGATTAGATATTAAATAGAAATTCTTCCCTGTGGGGGTGGTAAGACACTGGCACAGGTTGCCCAGAGAAGCTGTGGATGTCCTATCCCTGGAAATATTCAAGGCCAGGTTGGATGGAGCCCTGAGCAACCTGGTCTACTGGAAGGTGTTCCTGCCCATGGCATGCCCAGGGAATCTTTAAGGTCCCTTCCAACCCAAACCGCTCTGTGATTCTGTGGTTTTCTGCCTTTGCAAAAGACTCTCACGGATGGTTTGGATGGGTCAGACGTGAATAAAAAGTTTTTTCTAAGCTGTCCATTTCAGGCTAAAATTACAAGTTGCAGGCAGGCAGTTTACCTGCCTGCAGCACAAAGGTTAGCAGCTCCAGGAGCTGTAGAGGTACCATCAGAAAGCCAATTTCCATACAGATAGGCAAATCCAGTTATCATTTAAATGAGTGTGATGCCTTTTCCTGGTCTTAAAATCAAGAATCAAACATAGTTAGAAGGGAAAAAGGGATCTTACCTCTGTATTTATTTTACGGATCCTTAGGTGCACTACGTCCAGGTGGAATGCACCAAAATGCACACCGCAATGCACACTCACAATAGATCGGGTATAACATTGTAGGTCTTACTAATTAGCATATCTATCAAAGATTCCCCAATGAGAGGCTCGAGTGAGCCCCCCTCCCCAAGGAACCTTCCCCTGGATGGTTCTATCTTAGTTTACAAAATGTGTTCTGGAGAGCACCTTGGTGTCTGGGGCATTCTGATCCCTAACTACAAAGCTTCTAAAATGTTCAGTCTCCTAGCTGGCAAACGAGTCCAAGAATGTAGGCTAAAAAAACCACTAAGAATACAGAAGTTATAAAAAGGTATAAAAGGGGTATAAAAGAAAAGGCAAAAAATCATCATGGCATCAAATGCTTCAGAGGTGTGTGTGTAGTAGAGGGCATGCAGATTATTTTCTAAGCAATTGACCTATTTTAGAGTTTCTACCTCTTGAATATCCAGGAGAGGGTGTCCATGTATAGTATAACCTGGACACCCTCCCACAGCATTACCTACTCCAATAATAGATCAGTGAGATTTGCAGCCTTTGCCACTTCAGTAATGAGCACAAAATTCTGACTGGCGGTGATGTAATTGTGGGACATCAGGTCAGCCAGTCTTCATATTAATCCTTTGCTCCTTATTTCAGTTAAGAGCAATGAAACTGAGAACACATGTAAAATATTGAGATAATTTGTTCCTAGACCACTTTCTTAACATTTTTAATGTCTTTACACAGCATTTTATCTGGGTTTCCATCACTCCTTTTGGGGATGATGGCAACTTGGCCTTTTAGGAATGACAGATCTGTGGGGATACATGCTCTTCGATCACTGTATTGTAAGGTTCCAAATAACTAGTATAGAAAAGTTAATTTTAGAATTGAAGCATGGCTAAATGTTTAAATTATAAACCAAACTACACTAGTTTAAGCCTGCAAGAAGGAGACAATGCTGCTTTCATTCCCTTTCAAAGTAATATTGGGCAGTGGTTTTCTTTAGGATCTAATTGCTTGGAAAGTTCGGGTGGTCAGAAACATCTTTTATTTAAAGACAGGAAATATTAACGACTTCAATTAAATCGAATCTTCTAAGCTCACACAACACTCTCTGTAATCATTTTTATGACATGTAGATTTTTTGCTTGTATTAGAGAGAATCTGATTTTGCACACTAGGTGTTCCAGAGGAGTATTTGCTGCACATGGGGTAAATGACACGCATTTTTTGTTCATTCATCTGATGTTGCCAGAAAATACCACTGGAGGGGGAACTGTATGTTCAACATGAAGATACTCCTATTTTTTATAGTTTCTCCTGAAAGGGTTGGAGATAATAAAAAATAAGTCTTATATTTGCTTTTTGCTTTACTCATGCCAAATGCAGAGAGGCTGAAGCAGTCAGGGGATATGATACTAAAAGTCAAATTGCAATAAAAAGCTACCACCAATGATTCTTTATAGCAACCAAAAATTAAAAGCAAATAACAAAATCACCCCTTTGGGGTCTTTGATTTGGTAACGTATTAAAATATGTACATAGATTTATGCAAAATAATAAATCCACTGAAACTGAAGATGAAGTAAAATTCCGCCTATGCTTGATAGCTTTAAACCGAGTTATAGATCAAAACATACAGATATATTTCCCCCCAAAAAGATGCATGTCCAGCTTTAATGGCACATATATATATATATATATATATATATGTATAAGTGTTTCTGTAAAATTAAATACGCGGATAGACACCAGTTCTGGTGTTGTGCATACCTTACTAAAAAAATCCAAATGACTCTATCTTTATGCATCACATTAAGACAAGTAAAATATCCTATGTTTCCCTCTTGTCAGCACTTTCCAAGGATTTTTCTTTCTGTCATCTTTTCCTTCCTTACAGTGAGAAAGTTCCTCTGCATTAAAAGCAACTCGTCACTGGAAATCTAAAATACAATCTTATGAAGCCCCACAGAAAAAACATTTCCTTTAATTAAAGCTGTACCCCATTGCTGATTTTTTTGTTAATCGACAAATATGTAAATTTATTTATTTAATAAGACATTTAGAGACAATTTTTCCTCTTTTCTTCCTCTGGGAAGTGTTTTATTGTTTGCTTTCTTTTTCTTGCCTGCTTGCTGTGTAATTTAAGACTGATGCCTCCCTCTGGGAAACAAAACTTGATCAGAGAACAGCCTGCACTGTCACCTAAACAAATTATGTTTTAGTCACTGCTGATGTTGGCTCTGTCATAATGGAAATGTATAATTAATGCCTTTGCTTTTACTGCTTTGGAAAGACAGCTCCCTGAAACTGGTTCAAGAGAGGGAATTTTAGGACTGCACCTTTTTCTCTTTCTAACCATTAACACAATGGATCCCTACCACTGCCTCTAAAAATGAATGATCAGGTCCCCACTCTCTACAGTGATTTATTAAATTTACAGTCCATGCAATTTATTATTATTAAAAAATAAAAATCTGCTGTGCAGCAAGAATTTGGCAAGGAATAAGAGAGGAGGGAAAACTCAGGAACACAGGTTAAATCCTATATTTCTCCTTTCAGCAGAGCTTGAAAAGATTAAGCTATTTCCATTAGTTTCCTGCAGAGTTGCAAGCAGGGATAATAGACATGTGCTAATTTCACTATTGCACTGTGCTATGAAGCAGCATTTTAGATCATCTTTCACCTGTGACATGACTCCAAATATCTCCAATTAGCAGCTCGCTTTTTATTTTCAGTTTTTGTTGTTGAACTTACAGCAATGACTAAACATCTGGTATTATGACTACAAATAGCCTCCATCTCCTCACCTCTGGGATGCAGTGTAGCTTTAGACTATTTATACTTTGATCTAAAATTCTAAATGGCAGATTATTCTTCTGTAATAGGTCCTAAGTGACACTAAATGGATGGCCTCAGTTTTTTTCTTTCCAAAATGGACATCTCTCTCACCTCTTTTAGCTACTGCACTGCACAAAAAGCTCAACACAAGGAAATAAGAGAAGCACCATTTTCAGGACTGAAATAACCTTTGATTTCTACAAAGATACATAGAGACCAAGAAACACCAAAGGCAGAGAATGCAATAACTGTTCTTTAAACACATTCTAGTGACATCAGAAGCTCAGCATTTTTATTTAAATTCATTATCACTGTGTCTGGAGCTGTACTGAAACCAGACCAAGTCAGCAAAGGTATCCATCCTCAAAGAGTTGTGATCTAGGTTGGTTGAAAACATGGACAAAACAGACTTGGCTTCTAAAATTAAACTGCTACTCTATGCCATTTCCCCGTCAGGTATTTCTAGACATCATTTGCATACAGCTTCCTGTTTCCACAGAAATCGTCCCACATTCTGAAAATCTCTAATTCCATTGTTTGGTGCCACTATTAAAGTAGCATTTGTAATTATCATCATCACCACCATCATCATCATCTTGTTTTATGAAATAGAAAACTGGGTGCAGGAGTTAAGTCATTTGCTGGACTTCTTTCACATTTTTTTTTTCTTTGAGTTAGATGAGAAGAAATTGTAAAGCACAAGGTCTTGAGCTGATGTAAATTGGGTTACTTATTCTGAAGCCATAAATAGCTAAGATTAATTCAGGCAAGTCTTGAATCTGTCCCCAAATCTTCTGACTTCTAGTTTTGTAACTGAACCACTGAAGTATTCTTGGTGCATTTCAAGTCCTAGGAGGCAGATAGATACATCTGCTTAGTGTGATAACGTTCATTGATATGCCCAAAATGATGAAACTTGCATCAAAAAAAAAGTTTGATACAAGTTCAAGCTAACAATGGTTCTCCCTAAGGAGAACTATATCTAAAATGCCACGTTCTTTTTAAATGAAAAAAAAAATCATTTTCAGCCATTAGTTTAGAGAGAAAAAAGTGATTTTTAAAAGAATCGAGACTCAGACAAAGCATCTCTCATATTTTGAATTTCAATTAACTTTTTTCTCCCCTGTGAAAACTTTCCCTGAGTTCCTTCTGGCTTTTTATTATTCTACTTCTTGTGTATGGACCAGGAACTCTCAAGAAAGCATCTGGGACAGAAGGACAGGGTAGAAAAAGACAGTTTTTCTTACCAGCCTTATTCACAGAAACCTAGATCATCTAAAAATTACAGGCCAACAGCAAATTAACTTTCCAATCTTGAATTAGGCTGGGTTCCACACATTCTGGGGGACATCATCTTCCATTCAGGCATTCAGGTAATGAGGGTGGGGACAGGCTCGGCTGCTTGCTCTGGCACAGCCACTGGTATCTTTTGGGGAACGGGGATGCAAGTGTGCAAACAGGATGTCCCTTGCAAACCCTCTTGACCTGGTCCCTCCAGTTTTCTCCTTTTCGGGTGGTGATAAGTCATTTAAGTCCATTTATATATCAGCTGTCAAAGACTGATTTTTACAGTATACACAGAGCTGCAAATGGGTCAAGCCTTTAGGAGGGTGATATAAGCCTTTTGGGGTGCATGTCGTGCCTACAAACACCCCGATGAGGTGCTCAGTGGGGCAGCACTGCTGAGATCTGGATGTGCCCTGCAGACCTGCCTCAGCAGCTCACGTGCCGAGGGGGCTCATGGGGGTCCTTTGTGCCAGCAAGGCAGCACAGCCCAGCCTAAAACCTCTCTTCTCTCCTGCAAGAGCAGCGGATTCATGAAAACAACGCCATTTATAGTCTGATATGTCTATCAAGAAGACCACCAGGCATATTAAAGTGCAAAGAAGGCTGCTCGGCCCATGCTGCTTGTTAAAATTCTCTCCCTCTTCCAACTCATGCATCACATCAGTTACCTCCTTCCTCTGAAGTGAAGAGCACCAACAGACAGATGCTGGAACTCAAGGAAAAGACTAAAGAGGATGCCCTGCCACAAGATGAGAGTTTTGGGTTGTTAATGTTGATTTCCCCACAGTAGAAACTTCATGGTCATTAGCTGTTCAGCACAGCAGAGGGGCCAAAATACCAGAGCCTTCAGCATTTATAATGCTTGGGACCTAAAGTTTTGAGACCCTGGGAAATTTCCACTGAGCGCTGATAAAAGAGAACACAGGAAGGAAACTAGAAGGAGCCTCGAGGTGAAACGACAACGGCTGAGAGGCACTCATCACCACCAGAGAAACAGGCACACATCCACATGGGCACCTATAGAAAGTGGCTGGCAGCTGTGTTAAGTCATGAAATCTCTCTCATGACATCCAGCACTGTGGATGCTGAAAAGCTTTGGTAGAGAAACTTTTCAGCTTTCTGCAGCGTTCTGTGAGAACTTTGCAGTTTTCACAGAGGGTATGAAAAACACTGCTATGGGTTTTTGTAAACTAACTCCTTATCTTGCACCTGGGTTTGTTATGCAAGATTGTTATGGTTCTAGCCTTCTGATATTTTGGAATAAGTGTCTTAGAGCTTGACCAATCCTCTCAAGGGGTGGATGGCCGAGCACCCAATTGTCTTATGCCATTCAACACACTCTTTGCGAACCCTGTTATAAAAGATGAATTAATTAATTAATAAAGAGCGGAACTGCTTTCCCTTCTGAACTTGTCGTGCCATTCCTCGTCGTTAGTGCCGCTCACAGCGACACAGCACAACCCCATGTAAGCAGAAAAACACCGAAAACAAGCAAACCCAAGAGTTCTGTGCATAGACACACGTACATACATGACTAGGGAAGAAAAAAGGCCAAAGTCTCTCTGAATGTTCGAGTAATTGGGAAGAACACAATACCCCACGGGAACCAGATTTTTCTGAAAATCTGTTACTGGAAATCCTGTTTGCTAAACTTAGCAGTCTGACATGGGATTCCTCACATAAATCACTGCAGTCAGGCGAATGTGGGAATGCCTCTGAGGTCTTCATAATGCTGTCAAGAGATATCTGTGTGTTAACCTCCCTCCTGAGCAGCTATTTTTGTTCTTCTCCTTAGTTTGCTGACACAAAGGGTATAATTTATTTTAATTATTTGTTTTCAAGTTGAATGGCTACAGACTCTGAACAAGAAATATCATTAGGCTCCAGCATATCAAATAGCATTGTCAAGATGCTATTCATTTGGTAGGGACACTAAGAGAATGATAACATTTTCATTTAACATTGATAAGCTGAATGTATTTATTTATAAAGGTAGCACACCAACTTATATTCCAATAAAATACATTCAATAATAGTGTGGCAGAGATCTCAAGATAATATTATTAAAGGAGAAAAACACGCAGAGAAAGGAAATATTATAGCACATTCATCATTTACATACCTTCTGAGGTTAAGACCTTTATCTTTCTCACAGTTTTTTCACTGGAGTGGGATAAAGATAAATGTGCTATAGTGTACCTTTGTCTTCACAGTGTGGATGGTGCCATCCTTCACTCACTATGGGCAAAGACAGAAACAGAAGTATGTTACAGTTTTATCCACGATAGGTTCCATCTTCATCTTTGTATGTACTGCAGCACTTACAGTAAATTGCTTAATACACATTTAGCTGAATTTGCATCTATAGATTATCCATACAGATAGTTCTGAAAGTCCTATTTCAATGTAAATGGGGAGCAACATTACTGGAGAGAAGAAAATTAAGCTGAAATAAAAATATTGCAAGATGAGAGTTGGGACTAAAACCTCGAGATGATTGCACAGAGTGACTGTGAGGTTCCCTTATTATTTTATAATTACAAGGAAAACACGGGCTTGACTGTTAAGACTCAGAGCGTGAAAAAACAGCTCTTAGCCATAACAACTGTCTCTGAAGACCAATACCATTGAGAGTACCTTGTACTGTGCCCTCTGCTTCCCACTGCTGGAAGCAACCACGGTGCCCTCTTGCCTTCTTTCCTTCCATAGGACTGGCTGTATTTTCCACAGTGGGCACAGGAAGGTTTGACTAACACCCAGCCACCCAGGGAGGCAGGAAAGGCAGTTAGGGAAGTTTCCACTTTTCCAAGCTTACACACGGGAGTCCCTAATACAGGCTACTGTGTTGGATTTGTATGATAGATAAACCTTAATTTTCCACCCTATTTGCATATGGACCAGGGGTTTCTGTGTCATGGACTGGAAACTGTGTGTTCAGTACCTACCAGTGCCTGAAAGGACTGTGGATTTATTTTTCCTTGTAACACCACTGTATATTAATGCAACATTTTCCACCTGAATCCCTAATGGTACTTTCACAATTAAATGAACAAAACTTTACAACTTTCTTCTAAAATATTCACAGCCCTGATTTTACAAACATGTTCCACAATTTAGTCGAGTTCATCTTGAGCCCTGCACCCTTTTTGCCTCCAAGCACTGACCAAAAATTGTAATGGCTATCTCCTGGGAAATGCCCCTTATGACAGAGCCTATTTTCACCATTAATTGGTATCTAATACCACCATAGTCTTGTTTTCATTCAGAGAAGCCAAAGTGCTTAATCTAACACTGGAAAAAAGCCTCTCCAGCGGCTTTGCCTCTCTTGTCCTGCATTCTGTCAGTGAGTGGCATAGCTCTAAGGAATACATTATTACTGCTGCAGACCACTCAAAATGATTCAGAGACCCTTTATATTGTAGCCAAAAACAGATGAAGAAGAATTAGATCCTCTGGGACGCAGATATTATCCAGTTCAGCTGAAGCCATTCTCACTTGGTTTGTCTGAGAGTGATTTTGCATTTTAATTTTTAATAATTCTTTAATCCATCTAAAATGGGGAAGAGCAAATAAAGCGGAATCCCTCTGCCGCTTCCTTCCTTCCTTTCTGCCTTATTCATTTTTGCCATTTTTTATTTCTCTAATTCCATATTCCTCTAATTTTTGAAGCTGCTGATTGAACACATTTCATTGCTGTACTGTGAAGCACTAAATAGAAACTTGCTAGGAACTAGAATTTTTTTCTGTTCTCCATGTTATTTTACTAAAAAAAAATCTTCTGTGAAGACACCCCTTTATATTACATTCAAAGTTAGAAGCATGTAGAAACAGCCAAACTAGAATTAAAGTTGCCCTGTATTCTTTATAGATTCTCTCCCTTTCTGTTTCACCTCCTCCTACTTCTAATCTAACTTTTCCATGCTTTTTCTTCCTACTCTCAATTCTTTCATTTCAGCAGATTTCTTTATCGCACTTTGTCTTACCATGGTCTAGTTCCTCTATATTCCTTACAGAGATGTGTGTATTACTGAAACTCTCTCAGAACCTTGAAACATTTTCTTTATTTTAAAAGCAGTTTTATCTCAGCCTCATAAAGAAAAATATTAACTTTAGCTCAAAGCTGCTCTGTGAGAAAAAGTCCCATTTCTAAATGCACAAACCAGAGAGAACACACCCAAACCTCAGCAGGTAGCCATTTGTTGCCAGCAATTTAAAAACAAAAGAAGCTATGAAATACAGATACAGAGGGAAAAGCTGAACATCGAGTGTAGGACAAATGTCATTTACTTCAATCTTCACAACTCCAGAGTCTGAAAAATCTGTGTGGACTGAGCCTGTATCTTACATGTAATTGCATGTAATCTGAAGAGCTGAAGTGGAGAGGATTAGTTTGCTGCTAGTTCCAGCGAATGCTCACAGCCTGATTGTATTTTCAGGGCACTGGTGGGCAGCAACAGATGGTGGTCATTTCCCTAGCAGGCCATAGCAGGGATAATTACCAGACACAGTTCCAAGGTTTATGATATTATAAACCTCTCTTTCATTTCTCATTCACTGCGTGTGGAAAGTGTGGCCTTTTAACTCCTTATTGATTTTATACTAGTGCAACACCTTTGCCTTCAGTGATTTTGAAATGATTCAGTGGTGAAGTAAAACAAGAAATAGACCTTTTAAGTCAATAAAAATAATAAACCCCCCCGATCTTACTGCTGATTTTTTTTTGCATTTGAAGAACAGCTTTGTGTTGACTAATGAAACAAAATGCAATAATTGCTAGCAGAATTTGCTGCTGTCCTTTAAAAACTGCTGATGCTTAAGATGATTCTGAAATAACTTAGTCAGTGAGCTAACTATGCCTACAAAACTAGTAACACTTGGAATGTGTCAGCCATAATCCAGAATGCCTGTTTTTAACTGGACTAACTGAAACTTTTTTGGATTAGTCTGTTCTGGATTGATTTCAGTACAGCAAATAAGGAAGATAAAACTCAGGCCTTTGGGAGTAAACAGAATAGATTTTAAGGCAAGTTAGAGCTCATGGGTCAAGATCAGGCACAGATTTTAGTAGAACTCTTCTTCACACTGTTTTTTAGAAAGGGCAAAGAAATTAACTGCTCTTTGTGTCTCTAATAACAATGAAGAGACTCACTCTTCTGATAAACTTAATTAAATGTGGTTAAATTGGCTAAGTCTGTAATATAACACTTTTCAGAGGCTCAGCATCTGAGCAGGGAGTTTTACCCAGTCAGTCCAGAAGGGCATTGAAAAGCTTCAGAATCAGGCCAACTCAAATTCAACAAAGAAAAGCAAAAAGTTCTGCACCTAGGGCAGAATAACCTTGTGTGTCAGTACAGGCTGGAAGCCAGACTGCAGAGCACGAGCTGCGCTGGAAACACTCCGGCAGTCACTGTGGATGCCTAGCTGGAAATGAGCTACAAAGTGTGCTCTCACAGCAGCAAGGCAAACTGCACACACATGTTGGGAGGAGAGCAGCCAGCAGGTCATTTATTATAGCCTTTAACTCAGTACGTGTTGAGGTTCCCCTGAAACACCGGTTTTTGAACTCTCCAGCTTTTTTCTCCAGAAAGAGATGCTGAGAATTTTGAGAAACTCCAGTAGAAGACTACAAGGCAGTAGCAGCCCCACCATACAGGACTTGCAAGGAGAGACGGGCAGCTGCACTTGTTTGGCTCAGAGAGTAGGTGGCTGTGGAGTCTTCAGCTACACAGCTACAAACATAATGCAGCCCAGCTCTTCTCAGTATGGATGGTGAAGGAAAGATTTTGTCTTTGTGACGGGAGAGCAGGGCTGAAGGGGTTACCCTGAGGGGCACTACAAACTCATCCTTGGAAGTTCTCCAGACTCCAGCAAACAAGGCCCAGGCTGGGCTGATCCAGGGTTGGTGACAGCTGGGGTTTGAGAGGAATGCTCCTCAGGGTGACCTCCTTTTCAGCCAACATCTCTACCATTCTCTTGCAAGTTTTCTTTCATGTTTTTGTGAAGTACTTTGATGATGAACCCGTGTCTTAAGAAAGTGCTCTCCGCCCTTTCCTTGAAGTGGAAATATAATAGGCGACACATTTTGCTATGGATTTTTTTTGGAAACCAACACTGGCAACAGTGTTACAAAACAAAGAATATAAAAACCGCAGAATAACAGTAAATTTTTCTGCATCATGAGTTCATTTAGTCTCTCTGTTTGTAATCATATATTAGCGGGCCAGGGCCAACTAGAACAACACAGGAGTCACTGAAAGACAGACCAAGGGGAAACAGATGTGCTCAGTACTCCCACCTTCTACACCTCTAAGTTATTTGGTGTTTTCCAGGAGAGTTATCTCAGATAGAAGCTGAGAACTGCAATTTCACCTATATTTGAAAGCCAGAAAGCAATACAAGTTGGGATGAAAATTAATTACAAGAATTTAACAGGGTAGGAAAGATACAGAGAGGGTAGAGAAAAAAAATACTTCCTTTCTTTTCAGAAAAGAAAAAGAAAAAAAAAAGAGTAACAGTATGAAAGTAGCTGATTAGAGAAATTCAGAAGTCTTTTTTGCATTTAGTTAGACAAACAACTGAAGGGTTGACATACTTTTTTTGACCAAGTACTTTCCTAAGGTTATGATATATTGCCGTGGAGATAATCTATGCTGTATACCCATTATTGTTTTGTCTCTAATTTTGTTTCAGGTTTGGAAAAATTATACCACCTTGCAAAATCATACCTTGTATGTGGGTTATTATTGGGGGTGGGTGAAGAAGAGTTTGTTGTTTCATAGAAGCTGTTAGAGAAAGTAAAAAAAGTAAAAATGTCCCCCTATCTCTTATCGGAGGCCCTCTGAGACCTTCTTAGGGAGTCCTGTCACAGTGACCTCTCATGATGATTCCCTTCAGATCTCACCAGCATTGATTCTTGGCAAGCTCAAAGGCAAGGAGAAAATGAGAACTGACAGAAGATACTCTTCCTAGGAGTAAATATATTGCCTCACTGAAGCTCTTATCCCTTACTGTCCCAGAGTAATAAGTCCTGAAGTTGGCTTAAGTCCTGAAGTGCTGTAAGAAAATGAAACTGTGGTCTGTGAGATACTAATATTTCTTGAAAGAAGGAAGGGGATCATTCCTGTCCTCTGATTAATGCCTCATGCACTGCTCTAGTCCATTAGATACATAAAGGTGCCTTTAACAGGCCTCTGAGCAAAGTGCTTTATGCAACATACTCCCTGTCCTTGACACAGAGACAGAGAGTATCTCAAGCAGCGTCTCCGACTAACACGAAGTATTCAGAAACAGAGGAATGCCTCCAGGGAGCTCTTTCTGTCAAGAGAAATTAGAGCAGCTTGTGGTTATTCTAACTTAAAGGAGAAGCCAAGTCGTGCTCTGGGCTGCAGGGTGGTAAAGGTGCTGAGCATGCCCAGCACTCGCCCACTGCTCGGTGACTGAGTGGAGAGGCCATGGCAGAGCTTCCCTGGTCTGTCCTCCTGGGACTGTGAGGGCATCCCGCTGGCCCCAGCCATCACTAACACAACAAGGGGCAGGTTTAGCCCCTATCAAAATCATGAAGGTGGCAAAACTTCAGAAGATTATTGTATTTTATTTGTTTAGCACAACTTAAACCATCCTGAACCTTTTAAACAAGGAGGATGGAGGTTTCAAATACATTTTCAGTTCTAAGTCAGACTGATGTAGGTAGCAGCATCCGCTGACTAATGCCATTGCTAGACTACTACTCAATAGTAGAGCTGCAATGTGTTTACATTTCAAACAGAGGTGGTACAAACACCTTTGTGGGCCCTGCCTGGTAACATTTTTAAGTGCACGTGTGTGTGCACCATGTGGCCTGATTGCCGTGTGATCTTCTCTGTCATTTTATTATGGTGTTCTTGTAAGTGTTGGAAATTACTTTTATTATGAAAGATCAGGCCATCCACTCAAATATAACAAAAACTGCACAATGAAACTACAGCAGTTTGGCTACAGAAGAGAGTGGGAAGATCTAAAATAGAAAGGATGACTGGTTGTGAAAGAAACAGTTTGAGAATTTTAACAGACAACCAGAAATTTTGGGAAAAGGGGAAGTAATAAAGGAAGAAGGAAAAGTTTATTTCTCTGTAGTATTTTACTAGACTACAATCGAAGATTACCTTGATAAGAGCATCAGTTCCTCAAAATCACCAATACAAGAACTAATATAAACTCACAGTAAGAGTTACAGAGCTGACAGGAGTAGCCAATCTGTTGGCACTCTTCTGGTCTGTCTCTTAACATCTTTATGATAAGCATCATGTTAAACCTGAGTATTTGCTTGAGCAACAAGATTATTTCCACCAATAGCCCACCAAATATTCCACCAATATCACATTTCCCACAAGAACATTTTCCTTCAAAGAAGTATTTTGCACCAAAGCACTCAAAAGAAAACAGCAAAATTTTTAACTAGTAGGGATCTACTTATCTTTGACCTCCACAATTTTCTTGAATTTAAGACCTCTGTCATATTCTGTGGTTCCACAGAAGCTCTTTCAGAAACAATTTTACTATCAAAGGTGGAAGCCAATGTCAGGAACTTCGTGGTACTGTTTATGCAACTGAAATGCCTGCTGAACAACTTGTCCTCTGCTGTGCTGTTGTCTATTTCTATATGCCAACTATGGTATTTTCTGAAGTATATACCCTCATGGTATCTAATCACTGACAGGCAAACACTCCACTTAGGTATGGCTCCAGCAGTGCGTAGGAGCCATAAAGAAAACTTAATGAGCTTCCTGGGGTTTGCCTATAATAGAGAAACGTGCATGTGGCACAGAGCTGCTTGGTACTAATTCTGAAAGGGATAAAAAAAAAGGTGTCAAATCTAATACAGGGAAGCCTTGCTCCAATGGGAGAAAACTATCAAGTGCTGAATTTATAGAAAGCCCTTTTAAAGTGCTAACTAAGAGATTAATGAAAAGATCTGAAACTCCAGAGAATTTATGCATTTAAATTGCTTCTTTCACAAGTGGTATGGCTAACAAACGTCTTCCTATATATTTATGACTTACATTCTCTTATCCCATGTCCCTCTCTGCAGTAACTCTACTTGTCTCCTATGCATTCCAATATCTTTCTTTGTCACTTTTGCAATATTAAGGCCTTCCTCCAGATCCTCTGAAGTCCTCATACTGCTCTCCCATCCCCATCCCATCTCCCCCCAAAACCTATTAAGAAAGAAGAAACCTCCATGACTGTGAGACACAATTTTTTTGAATAACTCATCTAGCACAACCAGACAGATCAACTCAAGCTCCCCTTATCTTTTCCCCGAATTCTCATAATTGACAAAATGTCCTCCCTCAGGACAACTATTGAAAATTTAAAGCAATTCAAACCTCTGAGAGGTTTGAAAAACCTTTTTTCTCTCAAACTGATTAATAGGTTTAAAAATTACTTGGGAGAATAATAAAAGTTTGCAGAACAAATAAAACTGGATGACCACAATAAATAACTATAAATAAAAAGTAGGAAGCCGAGAAATCTGATTATTACGATAACTTTGAAGCACAGATGGAGGCCCTTCCTAAAAAAATATTATACTGTATTCCTATCATTCCTGAATTTGTTACTTAGTTTCACCTCATTGCTCGTTTTCAGTCATCTTTCTTCCAGAACATCCCATGATTTTCAGAGGGAGCTCTGTGTTACATCTCAGCACCATAGCAGCTGCGGTGTGGTGGCGCAGAGCTGGGGTGCTGAGGGAGAGTCCCTGCTCAGGCTGTGGGCTCAGTTAAAGTGGGACTTGATTCCATAACCAGAGCTCCAAGGGGGTATCCCAGGACCCAGCAACTACTGGTAGAGAGCTGCAGCATCATGTCTATGCACCATCTTCCCACTCCTTGATTTCCATGGGAAGGAAACCCAGGTATGTATACAAGGAAGCTGCAATCTGTTCAATATACTTTCTGAGTCAGGTTCCTATTCACAACTAGCTTTAAAATACCTAGTTTGAGCTGTGTTGTAGATGGAAACATTCCTATAGAAACATTTAAGGGTCCTCTATATTTTTTTTTCTATTGCTCATTTTCATTTTACAAACAAGAATTTCCTTTCTGTCTTTACAAGGTCCTTTTATTATCTTTCCTCTCTACCTAAATATGCAATAAAAAGAGCAAAACCACATAAACATGAGATACATCGTAATAATTTCTTTAAAGCCTGAGTGTTTTAAGATCAGACAAAGAAGGATATGTATATTTTATGAAGTTTGCAAACATTAGATACTCTCTGATCAAAATATGTTGTGCTTTATGCTGAGGAATATCTGGGGTAGAGCATTTCTGTTATTTCAGATGTACACTTGAACTTTCTACTGAAACTGATAATTAAGTCAGCCAATTCTCCAGTTCCACAGGCTTCTTTGTTTCAGTGATGAACGGCATTAGCTACCTTAAATCAGCTTCTCAACTGCACAGGAGTAATAACCTCAAATAATTTTCCACCTAAGATCTATTCCAATCAATTGTTGGGAAAAGCTTTGAGATTTGAGGCCACTTGGTCACTGTGCAACATATTTTGCTACAAACCAAAGCAAGGAGGAAATATAAATAATCATTAAATAATAACTTTAAATGAGACAATAATTTGAAGAAAAACAAGTGCAATCTATATTGCATATGCAAGGTGATGCAAATAGAAACTTCATCTTTTTAGAATCTCAGAAAAAGTTGTGAAACTGCTGTAAGTTGAAGTAGTTGGTAACAATTAGGATAATTTTTTTGCTTTTCCAGTAAATTATAAGCTCAGCTCCATATCAGTGGAGAATTACGACTGACACCACTAAGAAGATTAAGTTTATCAATTTTTTAAATTTTGAAAATATTTATTTTAATTTCCTTTCCCAAAACAGTTAAGTAGCTATAAACAAGAAATGTGTAGTAACTACGCAAAGTGATAGTAAGATTTATTTGTCATGGCTCTCTTAATATCTGCAGTTACTTTTTAAAAGTCTTATGTAGAAAGCTGCTTATAAGGTTGTGGGTAAGGAAGTGGCAAATAATCATATGATGCTATTAAGATATGACTTGGAGAAGTTGCTCCCTATTGTAATAGAGAATTTATTTTACATTCTTCATGCTTATTTCACCATCAAATCAAAGTTAATTTCTCAAAAAGGGATATTTAGCCAAAGACTTTGTTACTTTTCAAAGCCATCTCTTTTTTTCTCATAAAAAACGTTGTCATTTTATACTTTTCCTACCTGTGTAAGAAAAAGAAAACAGGGAAGAGCAGGACTGCATGTGGTGTTTTCCAAATTTGAATCTAAAAATTGCTAGCAGCACTAAAGAACAAACTGGCAAGACTACAGAAACACTGATTCTTAAAGACAGATGATATTAGAATTGAGTAGACATACTAAGCAAGAATTTAAAGATAACCAAATAATCTCACTTTTTCACATGAGCAGTCCTACTACAGACAATGGGAAAAGTCATACCAGAACACTTATGTAACATTTTAAGAAGTTGCAGTCTTCTTAAAAATTATGAGAAATGTTACCATTTTTGCACAGACACATTTGTGAGGAATGTTATGTGAAATCTGAACCTAATTGTTTTTAATAAAGTCTGTGGAGATGCATCTTTCCCTCACTCGCCCCATCCACTTCTTGACCTTCTTTTGCCCTGAAAAACATTCCAGGTATGAATAATAATTCTGCTGGTTATGGTAGACTTTAGTGATACACTTAGTTCCTTTCACTGCCAAATGTTGCAGATTTACAGTACACTGTAAAGACTAAAGTACAGGCATAATTACCTAATTTCTTCCTCATGCAGATGATTTCTGAATTCTTACCACCTCCACACTTATGACTCATTCCTCAAGTCAGTCTCCTGAAGGAACAACCCAAGACATGTCAAGCAGAACCTGTGCTCAGCCAAAAGAGCAGGCATGTTGCTTCTGGTTCCCCTCCAGGTACTGAGCCTCAGAAGAGCAGAGAACTGCATGATGTTTCTTTTCTGAAATGAAAAAGATCTGTGCTACTGCCTTGGCCAAAAGCAAATCTTTACACTGTCTCTACTAGGACCCTGTCCCCTGTGGATCACAGTGCCTTTCCAAGCCATACCTTAAGAATTCTGTTTTGAACACTGTTTTAGGATCATATGATAATCTGATATATACACAGTGGTAATTACATTTTTGACCAGTGAATTATTCAACTGATATCAAATATGTGTGAGATTACCTAATCTGATATACCTTTCAAAGATGCTCTGGTCGAATTCCTTCGTTTTCACATAATAGGCTGCTTGGACAAGAAATTCTGACACCTGTAATTGTACATCAATAACTACAATTTTATTCAGTCAGCCATATTCTGAACACCTTTCAGCTTTCAGAGCAGAGTTCTTTTAAAATGCTAACGAGATACACAGTTCATAGGGAGTGTCCTCCCTTTGTGCACACTGGATGTGGTAAGGTCAGAGCCACCAGCTGGACTTTGCATTCTCGTGACAGAGGCAGACTGTCCTCTCTGACTCATCCCCACACCGTGGCGAGGAAGCTGACAAGCAGGTTCTTTTCCCTGTCTCTTTTTTTTATTGCATTCTCTCCCTGCTCTTGCATTAATGGCCTTGTTCAGTACAACAAGATTTTTATGCATGTATTTCGTTGTTGTAAGTATTACACTATGATGAGGAAGCAAATCCTTTTTTTCAGGGGATGTGTTGAGCGAATATCCTTCAGGGGATAAAAGCAGGTCAGCTATTTCAGTAGGCAGCATCTCCAGATGTAATTCCTCTATGAATTATATACACAGATATAAACTTGCAGACACTTCTTAACTGAACTGGCATTTGTAAAAGAAGAGGCAGCAAACTGAAGAAGCTAATTTTCTATGGCAATGATCCTACAACATGAGTTGTAGCTGTCTTGTACAGACTGACTTCATTTAACACCTGAAAATAGGTCTTGTACAGACTGACTTCATTTAACTCCTGAAGAAAGGCTTACTTTGATTTCAGTTGATGTGGTTACTTTGGTTTGTAAATCATGTCATATATACTGTATTTAAAGAATTCTTTTCAGAGACTGGCAGAAAGAAAAACTGGCAGGAAGGTATAATTAAGAACGGAGAAATTCTTCTTTATGATGTGAGCCACAAAAAGTGTCACAATGCTCTGAATTAATGAAGGTCTCCTGTAATACAGGAAACAGTAAAAATAGAATCTCAAACACATTAAACATATGCCCTAGGAATCCTTTAACAGATAAAATTAGTCTATTTCAGTTGCCGGAGAGATAAATATAGTTCAGGATATCTGTATAAACAGAAATATAACCCATAAAATTTACTAATAGTTTAAATAGTCATTGTCAAACAAGTATAGAGATGGGAACCATAATTATGTCATGTGCATATCTTTTTCAGTGCCCGATTGCAGTGTCCACCGATGACAATCGCTATTTTGTGAACTTAGCTGTTTATCTAGACTGAAGAGATAACCATCTCTTCCTCTGAAAGTAATCAGAAAGTTTTCATCAGGCTTGAACAGTGATGTATAAGGAGTAATTCTGGAGGATATTATGTCCTGTGGGCACACTTTTCCCTTACTGTTTCTCAAACAGTTTATTTTCAGTCTAAGATTATTTGCTCCTACTTTATACCAGCAATATTGCATTTTCTAGTCAATGTGTCTATGAAAGCAACAGAGGGGAAGAATTGCAGACTTCTATTGCTCCAGCTATCTCCCACCCATATACGCAGGTATCAAGAACAATGGAAAAGCTTTACCCCAATTTAGGATTTTAGACTTCTAAAGCTAGAAATTCTTTGGCCTGTGTACATAAAGGTCTGCCACAAAATTAAGACCATATTTGGAGAGGAGACAGTGGAAGTCAAGGCAGATGCAAACCCTCAGCCTACTGTTATCCACATTCAGTGTGAGCGGTGAACAGAAATTTAACCCGTGTCCTTCTTGATTTAAGGCAGTGTTCTTAAACATAAATGTTATTTTGTTATCTGTGGATGCTATCCCTAACTTTAAGGGATTGGGATGAGACTGCAGTGAGGGCAAGATTAAAAAAGAGTTGAAGCGGGGAAATGGAGGAGGAAGGGAATTAAGTAACCAAAGGCTGTACACAGTATTTACTGGGAAAGTAAACGTGTTTTGTGAAGAGTACCACTATGAATATTAACTAGAGGTCAGACAGACAGATTTAGGAGTGTATTTGTGAGACGGTAACTAGAACATCCTCCTGACATTCTTTTTTCACTTTGACTGTGATCAGTAAAGCCTCTTTTATTTGTTTCCGTCAGTTTATGTTAAGTCATTGCTGAAGTAAAAGAAAACAATCTGCTTTATTTGCTTCATAAATATAATTATAAACTTGCCAGAACCAGGTTAGCCACAAATTAACATGACAGCTACATTCACTTTCGCATGGATTATTTATGAAGAAACTTTGATGGGCTAAAGCTACTGATAGGACCAGGTGTTGCTGTAGAAGCCAATAGAGTTGCTGTAGTGACATGCCACAAGAATGGCCTAAAAGGTATGATAAATGACAAACATCTTGCAATTTGCAAGCCAGAAAAGCTTGGCATTTAGGAAATATTTGTTACATCTGCAAATTTATCTTCTCATATGGGAAAAGGCAGGTATCAATATCAGGGTTCACATTAAGCTGATATACTCCCTTGGCTGTTTTATGCCTGTAAACACTGTGCTGATCTCAATGTCTGTGGAGGAACTGAATTACTCCTTTCTTCTGTGCAGATAGAGATAGTGTGTTTTCCTTTCCTCTAAGCATTAGACTTAACAAATTTTTCTCCTCCGTGCCTTTGGAGTTACCAGTGTATGCTATCTGTGGTGGCACTGGATCTTAAATATTTAAAGTTCATTCACCTTTTTAGATCTCTGAGCTGCCGTGGAAACTGGTAGCAGATTTTCCAAATAAATAATACAACATAAACCTACTTTATACATCGGTTAACACTTCCAGGCTAAACAAAACAAAACGGGGGGGAAAAAAACCAAACAAAAAAAAAAATCAAAGAAAAATTCAGAACCTCCATAATCATAGTAAAGAAAGCCTAGAAATTTTAGTAAAGCTGTTATTGAAATCTCAGAGCTGTCTTTACAAAGTCGGAACTTTCTGTGCGCTAAATGTTGCATTCATTGATACTTACACATTATAAGGTTCTTTTGTTTCTTTCCCCTTACTGAATTGCAGGTCAGAGACAGTTTATAAATATACTGACGAGGCTTAAGACAAGAAATGGGAATCATAAAGCTAAGAAATGGCACTTTTGCAATAGCGTAATGTTGAATATTGGTGGCAAATTGGTATTAACCTTTGAAGCAGCACCTGCCACACTACACCCCCATGCAGGAAGCTTGAAGTCATGGCAAACCAGTCAAACAATACTTGAATGCTAGGAAAGTCACATTTCAAAGTGCCATTGGCTGCAATGGACGCTTGGAGAGTCCATTGCAGTTCTGAGATGTACAACATATTTAAGGTTCAAATTAATCTTTTAATTAGCCTTCTGCATTTTTGGTTTAAGTCACTTGTGTTACTTCCCCACTTGCTTTTCCTCCTTTTCACACCTTGTGGTACAAATACTAAACTTAAGTAGAAAATGGCTATGATTGTCTTCTGTCTCCAAGGCTAGAAACTTCTGAACTTCTGAACTTGTAATACACCAACACATGAACACCACCAACACCTGTAAATTTCAGAAGTTATTGTTCTTCATGAAAATAAGTTATAGTTTGTTACTTCAGCCATGTGATGTGTCCTGACAATGTGAAAGAAGGTCATCACCAAATGACTGTATTTTAAGGACTGGAAAAGCAGCCCACACAACGTGAGTATGCTGCAAGCTGCTAGAAATAAACTTGAAAAATGATGAGTTGCATCTTCTGTAGCACACACGATTATGCAACAAGTATCAAAAGCAGGTCCTAACTCATCACATGTGCTGCATGACCCAGTGACAAGGGAAGAAAAGTATGGAACTGTATTCAACCTCCACTCCAACACAAAGGACTGTTTCATTCAACCAAAGTCAACTTTGCATCATTGAAAGTTGCCGTAACTTCATTCCAAGCAGAGGGAAGAGGCAAAACTCCCACTGACTGAAGTGTGAGCAAGAAAAAGATTGGGGTTGTGTCCCCCACAATGCTGCATGTTACACAATTAGCCTTTTAATGCTTGCTTCAGTGCAGCCTCATTGCGTGCCACGGAAGGAGTGGTGCACGCGGCTCCCTCCACAGGGGCTGTCTTTACTGGGTGGCTTCTTCCTACCTTCACCTCCACCACAAGCTATTATCAAACAATTTGCCACTCCATTGCCACCTCCTGCTTGTTCCCCATCTCCTCAGGGCTCAGACATGCCCACTTTCCTCAGCCTCTGATGATGCACTCTTCCACCACACGTCCTCACAAAGCACCACAGCCCTGAACAGAGCGTAATAATCCGCATCCCTCAACAGGGGGCTCCTCACCCCCTGCTTCTTGCTCTGTGGCCCAGGTTGCCTGCCTGCCTTTTACTTGCTTGTTGGCTTGTCCCCCACGTGGTGGCATCCATCACCTTGCTACATAATTCACTGTCATCGATGGAGGGCTGCCTTTCCTTGGAGAGATGGTGGAATTGCACTGGGTCTCCACCAAAGATAAATCAATAGAAGTCTCAAGCTTGGACGGACATATCACTTGTAAAAAGGAACTTTTCTAACTCGTGTGGGCTGCTGGCTGACCTTGCACTATCTGCCAGTCAGTTCAGGTCTGGATTTTTACTTATGAATTGGCTCAAAAGGACCCAAAAGAAAAGAAATACGGGGATATCCCCACTCTAGCCATTGGTCATGCAGTGGGGGATGTAGTAGAATGTACTGTACTGTATTACACAGTGCAAGACTCAGAATATTTTAAAGACTTATGAAAAAAATTAAAAATTAACAGCTTTCTATCTCAGTATCTCTCTGCCAAACACTGGAATATTCATGTTCTCTACTTTCCTCTCTAAATTCTGTTAATTTTATATGAGACACCACATAAAGCACTCAATGATCACATGAATGGAAAACTGCAAATTCTCCATTTTTCATTTCTCGATATCAATAGCAAAAAAAAAAAAAAAAAGAAAGACTTAACTGAAACAACAGAAAATGCTACAATTTAAGAAGTCTGGAACAGTCTCATAACCCCAGAAACTTGTGGCCTTGGAGTGCACTTTGCAAAGACAAAGCACATCAGAGGTCTGAATTCAAATGAGCCAACCAAAAAACTATTAAGACCCAAGAAATTTTCTAGACTTCAGTGAAATCTGTCTTCAAAGACCCAACATGTAGAAGTTTTATATGCCTGCAGTACTCCACATTTTTTTGTTTGTTTTTTAAAGACCAAATACAGACATGAAAAATATTTATCATCATAGAGGAAAGGAAATGGATTGTTAATGCTATATGAAAATGTTATTTACAGAGGGAAAACAAAGTGCATTATAGGCAGAAAGCCAATGTTTTTGAATTGCTTTGCAAAAGTGAATATTCTCCAATCAAATCTATTTTAAGTAGGCTTACTTTCATTTTGTTTTAATTTAAGAAAGCACTTTTCCAATAAAAACACTAGTTTTATAGTTCCTCATAAGATCTTGTGGTTGGTAAAAATTCAGAGGAAGTGGAGTCTGGGTAATAGCAAAAGATTAACTTGTAACAAACATCTTTCTTGTTTACTACATGGAAGTTTAGCACAGGACACACCTTAGTCTTAAATTCTCTACAATTTGAAGACAAAACAGCATTATAAAAAAAATAAACCATCATTCAAACCACCACTCTGGGTGGATTTAGAATCAGCTTTTTTTTAAGAGATGCTAAAATACTCCTCTACTTAAGAAATACTCAGAGGCTTTATTTCAATATTTAATAACAAGGGAGGTGGAACAAAACATTTTGTTCTGCCTGGTACTGAATAATTTAGCTTTTTATTGATCTTTACAGACTTATTTTCAATATTTGGTTTTAAAATACAGCAACTGAAATAACTTCTGGAGCTGCAAAAGACAAAAAAGGAAATATGCACAGACAAATCTTTGAGGAATACAAATGAAAAATACAATTTTGGACAAACTTTTGCTAAATGTTCTTTGCCAGACTCCTCCAAGTATTCTTACTATTTTCCTTCTAACATGCAATAAAATTTTAATGTGATGATTTGCAAAAAATCCCAGAGTACATATAATTTCTATTCTTTTCGTATTAAAAAAAAAAATCCATTGTAAAATTGTAGTCCATTTGCAATCTCTCCATATCATAATTCGTCTTTTATTTTTATCATTTCCTTTTGTGCCCTATGTGGTAGAATTATAACACTGTATACTGAATAGAACAGCTTGAAGACTTGCAAAGGTATTTCTTATTATGTCAAATTACTTTTCTCCCACTCAGAACCATCCTAAAACCAGCTTATTTTACTGTGCCCATGCAAAGCACATATATTAGAATTTTAAAAGAAAGGCAGAAAAACAGCCCACAAACAAATCCTTATTTCTAGACTTCCTTATGTATCTTACTTAGAGTAATTCTATCATTTAGTCTTTCCATTGTAAAGACTGTGTTTTAGTATATGATGTAAGGTAATGACTATTTTTGTTCTGCTTGCAGAACAAGAAAGCAGATATAGTAGATAAATTAATCACTGTAAAACATTCACTGAATTCCGCAATTAGAGCTTTCTTGTGGAACGACTGCATTCCTACAAATGCTTTTATAAATCTTTATTTTTAGATGGAACAGCATTACCCACCTTGCGTAGTGCATTCTTTATGCACCAGGAGAAAAAAGAGTAGCAAAATTTAAGTACACAGTCCACAAAGTAATAATTTTGGATTATTACAGGTGAACATTCACAGGGATGGATTCTAAATGGGTACAATAAATGTATGTACATGGCCTCTGTATGCCACGCTTTCTCTTGCTCTGCGAGTGAGATGCTTGCAAAAAGGCCTTTCTCTGAATACGGAAAAGCGTGACAAATTCTTAATGAGAATTGTCCTGTTTCTGTGAAAATATATCACACATGAACTGGAACGATAAGGAAACTGGTTGCAGACTCCTTTATGGCTATCTTTTCTAAACATGTCCAGTTCTAAGGAGGGGGAAGGCTTACAGACACAGGCTGAATTCAAAGCAGCATTAGTTTTGGGTTCATGTGAATTTCGGACTGATTCCCTGAAGGGATTTCTGTCAAACACTTTTGTCCTCTGATCTCAGATAAAGTTCAGAAGCGTATAGTGTCTTAATTCCAAGACATCCAAGCCTTGGGAAATCCAGTAACTGATTCATGATCATATTTCTTCACAATAAAAGAAAAAAAAAAAGGAAAGGAAAAAAAAAAGAAAAAATTCACCCCAGATATACTTAGGATAAGCATTTTTTAAAGTGCAACAATACTTCAATGAAGAAATATGATAATTATTCAAATTAAATCTTTTCAATGAGAAAAAAAAGATTTAAAGAAAAAAACGTTGCCAATCAGAATGTGAAGATCAAGGAGAAAACACCCCTGTAAAAGCAAAAAAAAATTTGACAAACAGCAGGAGAATACCGAAGCATTTTCATATATATTTGAAATACTTTTTGTATTGTCAAGAATCAGCTTACACCAAAGAGGTTCAAAAGTGAATTGTACAGAATATCTGGCTGGAAAATATTGAAGTAAGTTTGGACTATTCAAACAAAATTCTGAATTATAAAAAGCCAAATAAGAGGCTAAAAAGTGAACAGAAGCCTGAAGAAAAATACAATTAAAATATTATAAAATTAGAGTTTCGCTTTAATGATAAAATATAATTTAGCTAAGCAATTTCAAATGGTTCCTCACATAGATGCTTTCAGAATGCCAGATCCTGATTCAAAATCAAATGATTAGAATGTACTTTTTCAGATTACTTTTATTCATCACTATTTGATCTCACTCCAGAGCAGCCAGTTTGTCTTGAGATGTTAGGTCAATTTACTAATTAATTTTCAAAGATAAAGACTTAAGATGCATTTCGTAAGAATGCATTTGTTCTACTAAAATAAAATGACATGAGAATCTTGGTAGTTTTAATTCAGATTTCCGCTAAACTGGCTATGAAGTTCTGTCAACTTGACAAACTTTTTGGATGCAGAAGAACTACAAGTCTTTGATCCTCTAGCATAATGAGGAAAATCCATTTCTTGACAGCTTCGCTTACAGAAATCATAAAATTGCTTATATGTTGTTCCATGTACAGCATGTGATAAATTATTGGGAGTTTGTTGATGCCTAATTATAATGGGTGACCACTGTAGTGGAAGTTATGCGGAAGAGGTCAGAATAAATCTCCAGATAGCTTTATGGTCAGAAATTAGGCATGAGAGACGTGAAGTACTTCAGTCTCTAAGAAGACAGTCATTGTTTCACGAGTGGAAGCTTAAAGGCAGAAGGAGCCTGAGCAGGGCTCAGGGGAACACACTGCCCCTGACACCACTCAGGCTTTAGCAGTGTGTGTGAACAGATGTGCAAATAATACAGTGAGCCTTTACCAAATTCAGCTCTGAGTCAATAGGAGGCACCCAGAAACACAGCTGGATCAGGAGGCTGGAATGTGGTCAAGGAAGCTACAACTGACGTGTCTGTGCGTAAGTGCGTTTAGGAATAAGTTTATGGAAAGGTAAAAAGAATCTGAATAATGACAAAGTTGTTTTATGCTTATTAAAGGTAAGTTCACAACCATGCCTGCACAAGTTCATAATTTAATTCCACTGTATTCTTTATCCTGACTTAATAAACAAAACACACATGTACACAATTTCAGACTGCAATCAACCACAAAGAAAGACCTGACTTTGAAAGACTGCACAATTAGACTTTTTCCAAATTCACATGGATAGTTTTGAGCCCTTATTATACCACGGTAGCTACAACAGTCTAATCTAGTTTACGGTGAGTACAACACATTTCAGGATCTATGAGATTTGTGCCTATGCTAATTTACTTATTCCACAGCATGGAAGTTTGTTGTATAAGGTATAAATTGGCCTCAGTTTCATGACTTTTGTGATACCTGGCCAATAGTTATCAACCACAAACCACGAACTTCAATTAAAACTTGCAGAGTACTCATGGCTAAACAAAGAGTCCTTGGGCCTGAGGGTCTTTTCTTTCCCCTAAGACCAGGACAGTGCTTTCAAAAGTAGCGGATCAAACTATACAACTTCATTCATTATATTTTTAGCCAATGACCTTTGTGTCATTTTATGACTTCAGAATTTTCATGAACAGCTATTGATGAAGCTATGCTTAGAGAAATCAAGTTCCTAAAATGCAGCAAAAAAGGATAATCATTAACTGCAGATCTCAGGCTATCTCGAGACATGAATTAATCAGCTGGTAAATTAAGACATTAAAAAAACCTGCCTGAGTAATTATACATAGCGTAACCATAAATACAATCATATTCTATAGAATACCATAATTTGATTCAAGTGTAGAACCTTCCTGGTCACTATCTATCACGTATACTTTGAAAAATACAAACTCAGGCATTCATCTGAAGTCTGACAAGCTGGTGCTGTATTTTAATTTATGGGAATGATGGTTAAAGGTGATCTGAACAAACAATTGAGAATTGAAGCAGTAATTAGTGGAACCAGGGAAGTGTGGAACGATTAGGGATAAATAAAATACAGTCATTTTCTAGTGGAGGTTGTCAGAAAGGTTCTTAGGGAGAATTTTAAATGATTTGAAATTGTTTTATGAAAATTCAGCATTATTATATGGATTAATGATCCATTAATGTCTATCATTTATAATCATAATAAAGTTTACTACTCAGAGCTACATAAAACAATGGTGTATTTGATATATCACCGTGAAGATGGAGCACCAAACTATTACAGTTAACTGCTTATATGCACTGGGCAATAAGCTTCTTCATCGCGTCGTAAAGTAACAGTCTTCAGGACTCACGGTTCTGCCTCTTCAGGTGCCTCATGTTCAACACCTGAGTAATGCACACTGTCCTTAGGACTTAAACCTCCTCTTATGCTTTCTTCGTTTTGAAAACAGTATCAGAGGAGGATGTGCCTTCATTTCCTCACTTCTAGAGCTTCACCAGCACAGTAGCCCCAGCAACTGTCTGTGTGAAACTAGAGTGTCATTTGGGTGGGTCATGCAGATATGAGGACCCACATTCACTGCGTTTGCTAAGTGACAAGATTGCAGTGCCAGAAAAGCCATTTAAAAACATACTGGACTAAAATGTCCCTTTCTTTCGTGAAGGGACTAAGGTGTTGGTAAGGAAAATAAATACCAGTGCCACAGTGCAAATGCATGATCTGTGCTCTCCAATAACCATTGCCAAAGCTTTATGCAGCCTTGGCTACAGCTGGGGAAGCAGTGCATGCATCCCAATGCCCAGCCCTAAATGATCCTGAATTTTTCTGGCTCAGCCAGATAACGCTAGACTAAAATTACAGAGATATTGAAATAGTAGCTCAGCTTGTCAGGTGCAGAAGAAAACTGAGGTATCCAGTAATGCATGACACAAGATCTTCATTTGGGCACTTCTCTCAAAAGGGAAGAAATCCTATCATTAGCAGTTTTGTAGAGATGATGTTGCCTCCAGCTGCAACCTTCACAACAAAACAGGTGTTCCCATCCAGCAAGGAATGCAGCAGCGTACATTAGGGACAAATGAAAGATTTTGTAGCATCACTGTTGCCAGATTTCACTCCTTTTTTTTCATGTAGAAGTGGAAAATACAAGTTAAGCAATAGTCTTTGCCACTCCAAAAAATAACATGGGATTTGAGAATGTATTATGAGAAGTATAATATTCTATGGGACAAGTGGCAACCTCATGTTAGATACAGCTCTGACCCCCTTGAGTGGGGGATCACATTTCCATTGTCCACGGTAATATAGACTACACCGTGTTCAGGTGTGTATTTTACAGCAGTAATTAGTACTGTGGTTATTTTATATGAATGCTTCCTGTAGTCTCCAAAGAAACTAAAGCCAATGAAATGGTTTAATTCAGTGAACTGAATTTAACCTGATCCTATCATAGTGACATTGATTGCGGATGTGTTGTAACTATTCTGGGATAAATTAGACCTAATTTGCATATGAAAAGAAAATCTGAGATGCTTCCAAAGTTCAGAAATTGAATTTGATTCATAGAATTTTTGAAGCAAGGAAAGACTATCTAATCTGACCTGTTGTGTAACAGCACAAGGCATGATATGCATGCAGATCGTTGTTCTGAATCAGCCAGTTTATGTGCAGACTTGCCTTCAGAAATATACATGGCAACTATTTTGAATTACTAAGTCTGACAAATGTGCCTAAAATTTTCAAAGTGAATATTATTTCTAGGAGATACTGGCATTAATATTTCTCATCTTGGATAGAAATCCTGCAAGATCAGCTTGTGGTAATTTTGTCTTCTTTTCTGTCACCCACTGCAGGTGTATCTGTTGGGTAGAAAAAAAAAAAAAAAGACTGTAAATTCTTTCATATGTTGCTAGACATGATAGGTCCTGCAAATTCTTTCATAGTTCTTTCACACTGCATCTGACAGGGAACTAAAATGAAACTCTACTACTTGAGTGCTACCAGAATAATTTAGTTCATAATGTAACTACGGATCTCCGTCAGGCCCCTCGGTCTGACAGTGCTACACCTTGATGTCCAGTGTTAAACAACGATAACTCTGCATTATTTAGCTCTCTACCACTGCACGGTGCATCCATTGGCAAACTGCTCCCTTGAACAAATGGTCTCTTTCAAATTTGCTATTGTTTCACTGTCATCATAGTTTAGGCAGTAGCCTCACACATTCTTCAGGAATGGGATGTCTAACCACCAGAAAAAGAAGATACAAGCTAAGATATAGGACAGAGGTTGGGGTTTGGTTTTTTTTTTTTTTTTTTGCAGCTGCATCTGGTTTTGTCTTGTTATTGCCACAAGTTTCACAGCATTTCTCGTAACACCTTCATTCACCTGTACCTTTTCTTTTCTTTTGCTAAACTGCCAGTTTATGCTTGCTAGCACACAGTTTTGTTTCTCTCAGGAGAACAGCAACAAAAAGGCTGTAAAATATCCTTGCTCTTGCTTCTGCTGTAATAAGCTCCAGCCCACCTGGTTGCAAGGCAACAGGTATCTCATCTAACATCTCATCTTTCACATGTTTTTTAAGGAATGTATTTCAGATCTTAGAAACTCTGAACACAACTGGTAGCACTACTATGCAATAATCCACTAAACATCAGAGCAACAGCACCATTTTACCTGCTTTGAAGCCAGTGAATGGATAAGCCCAATAGCACAGTATTCCTAGGGACAGGATTGTCACTAATGAGCAGGAATATTGGTGTGGTGCCCTGTCCCTTTTTCTGGGCTCTGCTGCAGAGAAGATAATCAGGAAAAAAAGGACGGATCTGTGATGTCCCTAAGTTTCAGAAGTTCCCATTTGCCAATAAGCACCACCAGGGCAAAAGGCTTTAATTTTCTCTAATTTATGAAGCAAATCAGCCTGGCCAATGGCCAATTTTAGACCAGTAGCTCAAAGCTAGCTGACTCCATCACAGTACATTACGCTATGCTAAACCTGCACTGTGCTAAATCAGAAGACTTTCTCTGGAAATTATGAAAGTGAATTCTCTTAAAATTTCCTACTAAGAAACAGTAAATAGGAAAACAATCCAACATACAAACAAAACAGAAATCCCCCTAGCTATAAGACTGAATGCAAATGATAGATTTTAATAGTTATAAATTATATGTACAGTGCTGACTCTTAGGCAATATTTGTCTATGGTTTTAAAAGGTTAAGCATTAAAAGATGTTGAACTAAATTCTAATTAACTGTGGGAAGTCTTGCTGCAAGATGAGTGGGGCGAGAAACAAATGACTTATTACAGAGCTTGAAAAAGAGCAATGAAGAGGGAATGAAGGCCCTTGAAGTTATTATTAGGTTGCAAAATTTGTGAACTCAACAGTATCTATGGGCAATCCAATTTAAACCCAATTCATATCAATTTTAAGTGATTTCTTTCTCAAATAAAACTAAATCAATGAAATACTGAACTAAATTAATAAAATTGTCCATATGGGAAGTTGCACAGTTTTAAACAAAAGAACTCTAAAAATGACATCATCAAAAGCAATGCTGCTCATGTGAAACCAAGAGATAAGATCATCTGCTAATGAATAGGAATAAGAGATGCTGTAGAGACGAAGAATTATTTAATCAGTTTGCCCACAATCTGTTCTATTTTTGAATATGTGGTAGAAGCCCTAAATATTATCCCTGTTCTTCGGAAGTCCTTTTGCAAAACTCAGTGACATTGATAAGGGCAGCAGTAGGCCCCTGCTGTTGGTTGCCTCTGCCTGTACATGACCACAGGCAGGCTCCCAGTAACCTAATGCAAGCCCAGATCCTAAGAATATCTGGCTAAATAATGGATGAACTGTGACACACACACACAGACAAACACACACACACACACACACATTGTGTGTATAATCACAGCGAAATCTCTGAAATTTCATTGGTAACTCAATTAGGCAGTTACAGTCTAATTGCATTAGAGCAAGTGAGTATTACTTACTGGGCTTAATTCTTACAAGGCTGTCAGCCAGTCCTCACTCTGCCGTATTGCAGTTCTGGACTTCCCCACATACCAAGACTTAAAACTTCCAGGAAATCATCACAGATGATGGAATGGTGAAGTGGTGTCCTCCCATTACCAAATTTCTATCCCAGATGGCTTGGCAGTAACACTCCTCCAGGTCCTGCTGCCAGACAGGAGCTTCAACTGGATTACCTTTATTCCAGGCTCCTGGACACCTTCCTGCACTTCTTTTCTACACATAATGTCTTCACCAGGCATTTGTTCTCACTATCCTTCATCCCACTGAAGCATAATGGGGACAGCTGTCTCCACCATTAGCGAGGCAGGGTGAGCAGGTGTGGCTGAAGGAGCCCCTTGCTGTATGACTGGTGGCCTCGGTTCGGCACCGAGACACGGAACCCGCAGCAGCTCCAACATGTGGGAGATGCTCACAGCGGTTTCTTCACGTGCCCTGAGCTCTTTGCGAGTAAATCTACATCCAAGTGCATCAAGCCAATTGTTCTCCTTGCTGAGCATGAATTTCTTGGTGCTTTAATTAATTCACCCACAGCGTGAGCACCACCGGGTTTGATGCACACTTGGAGTCTGGGCATATAATTAGTACCATGAAACAAAGACTAATGGACTGATAGAAACAGGAGACTACAAACATGCAGGAAAAGAGAAAAGTAGGATTTTAGTGAGGCAGACAAATCTAACTGGAACTCATTCTGGCAGAGGCTGTCATCACAAAATACCCATATATATGCACACAATTTTTTTTTTTTTAATCTTCACTCATTTCCCTGAGTCTTCCAAAGGCTTTGTGGTTTGAAAAATGACTCCTTTTAGTTTTAAGTTGTACCTGGAGTTGTATTTGAAAATTATGTCTAGTCATATTTTTATTTGGCTTAAGAACACTTGGGGCAGTTGGTAAAAGAAAAATCATAGTTTTCATTTCATTTTGTTCTTGAAAACTGCTTTATGTACCCTATGCAGTAAGATGAAAACCAAAAAAAGAGGAAATTAAATCACAGCAATAAAATATGAAGGCATTTCTCTGACTTACCCAATAAATGTGCTAATCCAGATAAATGAAAAAAGTGTATATTCTGTTTAGTGTTCTTCTTTAATACGAATGGTTTTTTTCCCTTCTCTCTCAACTCTTCTATACCAGGGCAAAACCTCCAAGCTAGTTCTTTTTAACTCCTGAAATCAGACAGCAGAAATGCAAGTTTTCATGCAGTACTGGTTTTCTGACTTTACAAATCTGACCAAACTTCTAATATATGCAGCTAGTATGTTCTGGCATGCACTTTTCTAAAATAAATGATACGTAAATATAGCACCGATTTTGCATCAAACAAATCCAGTCCTAAATTTACCAGGAAAGTGAATGGTTTGAGCCAAACATATTAATGTAAAAATTTTGGTCAAATCTTTAATGCAGAAGAAAGCTACTACAAAAATCGAGGAAGTCAAACTAAACCTGAATTAGATACAAAATTCCAGAGAACATTATCAAGTACAAAGACATGCTAATGGTTTAAATTATAGCAATTTTTCAATCAATTATCTATCTTTAGGCTCAACAGTATAAAGCAGTGTAAAAAAAAAAAGGGAAAATTGACACCTTTGGTCTCAGATTCAGATCAAAGACTTTCATGCTGTACATCTTAAGTAAGTGGCTAATAACTACAGGACATTCAAAGGTATCATCTACTTATCACATAACTACCTGAAGTTTTCCCCTTTGCACAGAAAAATATTTACTGCATCTATGACAAGCTGATTTCAGGCAGCTACTGGGACCTCATCTGGAATGTGCTAATTGGAAAGAAATGTGCATAGAAGTGTCCCGAAAACCCAGATGATTGCCTTGATCAGCAGGCTAGGTAATTAGGGCTCTATTTCTGGGGTTTCATAATTTGGAATGTAATGTTGAAGTGTTGTCACCACTAAAGAAAAATAAAAAAAATATGGAACACTCAATCTTGCATTACATGTGGAATTCATTGTATCCAGATAAATCTATCTGCATTTGCTTTGCTATTGCTTGCAAAACCTTTACTTTTCTTAAGAAATACCCCTACTTTCCTTTCAGGAAACAGGGCAACATTTTCACACTCAGCAGTTTCCCACAGAGATCCAGGCTTTCGTGGGAGAATTAAAGAAACAGAGAACAGGAGCAAATGAACAAAAGGGGTCAGAGCATGAGGATTTTTAGGTACATCTCAGAGAACAAAATCTGTCCAAATGGGAATAAACAAATCTTTCAGTGTGGCAGGCCTTTCAAAAGGTTTACCACCTCTGATTCATGCTGACAAACTTGCATGAGTCTCTTTTCCGTGTTCAGTGCTACAGTAAAATCCCAAATAATATCCAATTTAAGAAAGAGCTAGTGTCAGCTGCCAATCAACACAAGTTCTGCTTTACTATGTATCCAGTTTATTCTCTAAGAAGAGCCCCAGCTGTAGTTTGCTTGCTCACTTTATTTTGTATTTTGCGTACACTGTTGCAGCTTGGTTTTACTTCTCTTTACCACTCTCCATGAAACTGTTGCAGGGTGTTCACATCCTGCACCATGCACATGCAGCACAGTAGTTCCTGTTGGTGTTCCAGAGCTGTTCATCATCTCAGCACATGGTGATCTTACTACAGCCTGCCAACTGCTTTTTTATGTGCATAGATTTTATGCCGAAAGAGCGACAAGTACTATTGCTACTTAATAAAATGACTATAATAATGCTACCTTACATTTATATAAATCCCCTTTTATCCAAGAGCCTTAAAATACTTCATGATTTTTTTTTTTTCCTGGATATAATGCTATGAATTTTTCTATCTGCCACTGAAAAAACCAGCTCCTTTTAATATACAACATATCTACTTACCAGCAAAAAGCAGTACTGCACCATTTTTGCTCAGGAACCTGTGGATGCCCCATCCGTGGAAGTGTTCAAGGTTGGATGGGGCTTGGAGCAACCTGGTGTAGTGGAAGGTGTCCCTGCCCATGCAGGGGGTTTGGAACAAGATGATTTTAAGGTCCCTTCCAACACTAACAATTCCATGGCTTTGAACATGTCTATATGACGACATCAGTTACAGTAAACAGTATCACAAGGATCCCAGTGCAGAAGCACAGCAGGAACACATTAGAAAGTACCAGTATGGACCAATTTGCTTCTCCTGTGGTCACTGCTACCAAGAAAATAGGGCCACAGGTCTGGCGACCC
Organism: Struthidea cinerea; assembly: GCA_013397865.1. Lineage (NCBI taxonomy): Eukaryota > Metazoa > Chordata > Aves > Passeriformes > Corcoracidae > Struthidea > Struthidea cinerea. Next base: position 208,484 of record VZTI01006022.1, read on the forward strand.
ACCAAAGTAGATTTAAGGGGAAGTCTGAGGCACTGCTTGCAAAAATAGATGAAAGGAACTCAAGAGTAAAGACAGAAGTGCCTGAGATGCTAAGGTGCATTTTTAATCCTGATTATAACCAAGAAACCTAAACAGTAAAACAAGAAATGTACTGAGTTTCAATTTAAACATGTAAGAAGCAGGTGAGCTGTTTAGCATAAATGCAAACTAAAACAGCTTTTGCCTCTCTAGCTCCCAACTAAAAGAAGGTCCTGACATGGTGAGAACTTGTTCTCTATTCACACCCATGACCAAACTATCCCCATGGCTTATAGTAAATTTCTTACTTTCACATAACCTTTTTGAGTGCTTTGATTTAGGGATTGAAACTCCGTAACAGCATCAAGTAGTGCTATTTCTCATAAGTGCTGTAACGAAGTCTGGAAAGGGAAAGGAGAAGAGATGGGATCGCATTATTTCCACAAAAGGTATTGCAAAAAAGCTCACTTTATTGCAGAAAAGCTCACTTTTTCTCTGCACTTTATCCCCTAGAGTTATAACATCAGCTGTTTCTTGGGAGGGTCATTTGCACTATGCCACAGAAAACGCTGCTCACCCACGAAATAAATATAGGGTGTCATAAGCTTAATTGCAAAATTAATTAAATTTTGGATACTTTTCCACCCAAACTCCTTCTGTACCTAAGAACTAGCAAAAAATTGTTTTTCTAAATATGTGTCCAACATGAACCCTAGAAACTCTGTATGTGCACATCAAGGACAGCACGTGACCCTAAGTTTGCTTGAATCTGTTTTTTTGAAAAAGGCTGTTATAGTATTGGCCCAGTTCTTATCTCTTGCAGACAGTAGCCCACATCTTCCCTGTTACACAAGTCCAATCTCACATTGATTTCAATGGGTTTCAGCAGAATAACTGAAAAGAGAATTTGGCCCGTAATCTCTGACTATATCGTATAACTAGTAAGTGCTTGGCTAAGATTAGATTTAAAGATAGCCCAGGAGGATAATTCAAGGACTCCAGAACCTTTACTTCCACCAAAGTCTCCTTCTTTTGGGGAAAACACAAAACAGAACAAAGTGCCTTTAAAGGCACTATATTCCTGAAAATGGGTAAAACCCTTAACTAATTTGCTGTTTCTTTCCCTCCATCATTAACACAAATAAGAAAAAAATACTTATGTTCTAGAATGGAAGTTGGTTTTTCCTTTTCTGAAGTCTTCTTTCAAAAATGTGAATGTGGATATGCATGATTGCCTTAGACAAGGGAATAACTTTCTGCTCCTCTTTAATCCTATGTACAACATAATTGGAAACAGCAAGTGACTCCATTCACACTCATCTGCAAAGATTTTCTTTTGACTTCCTTCGAGTTGGTTGCCTAAAAAACATGGGCCAAGTTTCTCTTGTGGGCTATTCTGTGCTACAGGGAAGCAGTCTACGAGCTAAGGGATGAGACTTTTTTGAAGCTTGAGTGGTGTACACAAGGTAAATTCCTACAGCCTCAAGACCTTCAATACTTGCAATAAGTTTAAATGCTTGTTCATGGCTGAGGAGGTGGCTTATCAGCCTTTGTTCTGCCCTATTCTTTCTCCCTTGAAATGGACTGAGACTTGCAAATTAGCAAGAATTAATCCCCAAAAGCAGAAGTCACCAAGTAAAAAGGACTTGTTAGGATTTCACAGCCATGTGGCTGCTTGTTGCTGGCTTTCTGAAGACAAGCACAACACTCCTCACGCTCAAACAAACAAAAAACAACCAGAAAATAAAGTCAAGCACTTCTTCGCTATCTGAATTCTTTAGTCATACACCACCACTCGATTTATATTATGAAATATTATGAGGTGAGAAAAAACAACTATGATTTCTATGCAGTATGAATGAGAAGGTCAATAAGCATCACAGCCACATTTCCAGATTTTAGAAAGATGTTCTTCTCAACAGATGCAGCAGATAATCTTCTTTATGAAGTAAACAAACAACAAAATGCCCAAACTTTGAACCCTTGATGTAAAATGAACCAAGAAATTAAATGCAAATGCTAATTCTGCAATCATTTTTCTAATAAAATTACACTTGAAAGCCAAAAGGAGTAGGAAAATACTGGGAGCACAGGATCAGTGAATTAAAACAAGTCCCAGGAGTAACGGGTAACTCAGAGCCACTTTTGCAAGCTTCTGTGTATTTAGATTTTTAATCTATTATACCTCTGGAAAGAAAATCTACCCTGGGTTTAGGTGCCTGCAGAAATGTATTTTATGAAGAACACTTGCAGAAGCTCTGCTCTCTCCCAGCTCTCCAGAGAAGGCGCTGATCAGGGCCACAGGACCAGCTGCCAGCTGAAGGTCTCCTGTTCCCTCTCTAATTTACCTCAGGCTGTACTGACAGGCCTGACACACATTTAATTAGCACACGGCTGTGGCTGTTACGGATGCCACAGCCTGACCTGCCTGCTACTGCCCCTCTGGCTGAGGTTCTCGTCTTAGGAGAATGTTTCACAGCTGCTTTACAGTGGAACACTTCAGTTTGAATCCATCATCACTGCCCGTGTGAGGTGAGTCTGTGGACTAGGTCTTCAGGGTAATGCCCTGACCCCGATGGAAATCCATCCTGGGCAGGAGCAACAAGCAGCTGGTGGCACTTCAGTTCACCAGAGATGCAGCCTTGGCAAGAGTCTCAGCAATCTGCAGCTCTGGGAGACTCTATTGCCATCCTTCAGTTGCACCCCCATAAACTGTAAATAAGGGGATGTAAGACCTGTCTTCAGCTCTTCCTGCTCTCTCCTCTTAGCTTGTCCTTCATTTCTTATGCAGGCTCAGCTCTATATGGGTAAAATCAGTAATGGCTCTTAATACCATTCGTGTGTTGTCCTTGCCGACTGGTGGAGCAGCATAATAAGTCTACTTATTCTACATTTGTGTAGTATGGACTCTGAAAGCTATTCCTAAAAACAATTTCCACAAAAATAAAACAATTCCAACTTATGCTCGTATGCAAGATCAGACCTACTGCACAATTACAGGGAATTGCACTCTGCCAACACGGTTAAATTGAGGACCTCTCTTTTCCTGGCTCTGCTACTGCTGGACAGATTATGTTCCTACTGCTTTGCTTCCATCTGTGCTAACAACAGAATCCTTTTTGATGAAAATGTTGCCGAGTTACGTTGTGAAAGTTCATTTGAACTGTGCACTTTCCACCCTTAGAAATACTCTTCCTCCATTTGGATACAAGGTATAAGCCTTTGCAAGTTACACCTTCGGCCTGAGTTATTTTAAAAAGAGGGGGGGAAAAATAGATGTTTTAATTAATGTACAGTTTTTCAAGCAAGGGGAAACTTAAGCTCTGGAGGAATAGGTTTTTTTCTATTATGTGTGTATATATATTGGTTGGGGCTTGACTGGTTTTGGTTTTTTTTATAATAGAGATAGTTAACAAAAATTTCTGAGAAAATGCCTGGAAGAAAAGTGCAAGTGGAGAATAACCACTCATGGGGATGTGCAGGCTCTGATTTCAGTGCTTTCTGAAACAAAAAAAAAAAAAAAGAAAAAAAGAAGAGAGCGAGAATCTCACTAAAGATCTCTTTTAATGAGACACAAAAGGAACCATAACTAAGTAAATAGAAACTGAGGTCCTAATCATAGAAATCTGAGGACATTGTGGTCCCCACAATAAACCTACTTTTTTTTTTCTTCCCTTTTAAATCCTGAGGAACATGTAACTTTTTCTGTGTTCTGAGCAAGACTGACAGTTGCATGGTCATTCAAGTTTCTAATGAAAGCATGCTAACTGGAAAGTCATATTTAGTTTTGTTGTGCAGCAGGTAGGGACGTACCTTTTGTCATAGCAAAGACTGTAAAGTCTATTTCCCAATTAAAGGAGAAAGGATAAAAATGTAACATATTAAAACAGGGACTAATAAGGAAATTACCAGAGGAAATTAAGATAAATTAGTAATTAATTAGGCTGTAATTAGGAGATAATTAGGAAAATTAAGGAATTTAGGATGTACATTATATATTCTAGCTAAAACAATAGTTCTAGTTCAAAATCTAATGTCATTAAGCACTTTTGTAATTCTCTGGGACACGTTTCAGATATTGAAGTAGCAAAGTTGGCATTTTCAGGTGGGCCTTCAGCCAAAACAATATCTCTGTGTTCGAGAATAGTGGATATATTCTTCTTCAAGCAGAGTTGGATGTGTTTCTTGGGAACTGTTCAAAATTTGGGGAATGATGCAATTCCTGCACAGAAAAAAATCAAGTCTGAGTCCAGGGTTGAAGTGCCTTCAAGTAAATGAAGCCAGAATTTGGTATTTTGTATCAATATTGCTGACAGCAGAGAATATTAATGCAAGAGATGGAGACAAACAGAAAACATTCCCGGCATTTCCAAGTGTCAGGATATGCTCATGCCGGAATTGCACACCTAACGTGCTCCTGGAATAGATAGTTCCCGGAAGGGTTACCTAGGTTGACATAAAGGCAGGTTTCGCAGGTACTGTGATAACAGAAGCACTCCACTGATGGCCAAACATCTACTAATAGCAGAAGTAAGATCCTGTTTGTTTTCACCGGTCTCCAGAGCTCCCGGTGCCACTCAGATCTAACATTTACTTGGAGTATGCATTATTTAGTACGTTGCAGTTCAGCCCAGGTACAGCCAAGAGCAGGCATTATGTACAGTTCAGAGCTCGTGGGTCTAACCCAACCACGCTTTTGTACCAAGTTCTTACCCTTTTGCAAAATACAATACTCCATCCGCAGAGTGGGAAAAGGTCTGTTTGTAACAACTCTAAGACATTGTACTTCAGCTATTCCAAAGCCATCCGTTCTCTGACACGCTTAACCAGGAGTAAATTTAAGTTTCAAATTATTAGGCTCAAATTAGCCTCTCTGCCTGTTTTTCCCATCTGATATGAATTCTTCTTAGACCATAAAGCTACCGAGCTAAAGCCTGATTAAAAATAAAAAATGAGCATACACTACTTTCTCCATGATGAACTACCTCTCTCTCTTCAATGAATTTAAACTTGCAATTATGTTTGAAAACTGATGTCAGATAAGTGCTGAACTTCTGTTCAGGCAGTGAGCTATATCTTTATATTCATTAGGTACTGCTTTGAGCCACAGGCCAGCTTCAGGAAAATGGTCCTTTATGCTGATAAAGAAGACTAAGTAGTTTTGGAATGTTTCTGGGAGGAATCCTTAGGAAGAAGTACCCAACAATTTGCATAAAAAAACAGGGGCAAAGGTTTTGGTTTTGTTCTGTAATTCTGTTCCTTCTCTCTGTTTTATCAGAAGTACCTCAAAATATATTTAATACATGAATATAAATAATCTATTATTTACATGGCATTAATTACCTGGATGGAAAACACACTTCCCAAAGAAATCCATGTAGGAACCATGGGAGTGAGCCACTAAAACACAATCATCCTTTAAATAAACATAACTACGCCGCAATAAATAGAACTACACTGCAATAAATAGCAGCAGCATGCACTACAGTCGGAGAGGAGGAGTAGAATAATATGTTCAATTGTAAATCACTGTGCATGGAAATTTAGGCAGGCATAATACAATTACTCGAATGGAGGTCAAATGTAATTTCACAGGGTGAATAGCAGACTATGGCCATGTATCTGTTTAATTTTTTTTAATTTCAACATGATCCAGCTATTATTTAACATTTGGAAATATATTTAATTTTTCATATGCTATTTCAATGAACACAGTTAATTAATATAGCAGACAATTGCAATTAGTGTAATTTTTACAAGTAACACTTTAGTTACTATTTGGAGTTTTTTGTTCCAGCCCCATGTTTAAACTAAAATGGGCAGAGTGGACAGAGACTATTAATCATAGCAATCATCTGAAATCACATCAAAACTACCTATCACTATAACAGGAATAGATAAGTTTTCTGGAGAGGAACAGTACTATAAGTAACAGAGATAGGGCACTAAATTTAGTTTTCTAACTGATATATATATATATATGAGAAAAACTTTAGAGATATCTGACTGGCCTATAAATCCTCCATGAGATATAAGAAACAAAACAAATTTCGATTAGCGAGTCCAGGTTTTAGGTTTCAAATCCATACCAATTATCTGTCCAAGAGTTCTGATTTGTGATCAGTCTCAAGCTGGGTCTCACAAAAATGAGGATCTTGCTCTTAAAGTCCTTCCTCATGCTTTGGACCTAGCATTTACTCCCTACATTCTTCATTGTCATTTACTGATACTCAAGAGTTTTGGGTTACTCCCTTTCCCTGAAGATCTTGATTCTGTAATACATACAAGACACAAAATAACAAACAAAATAGCCAGGCTTTTTGAAAATGTGAATTTTGTCATCGTGTTGATTCAGTCAGAAGAAGAACTCTAATCAGAGGTGCTTGGGTCAGTTTTACCTCTGAGACACTGCTCTTAAACAAATCAACATGAAAATGTTTCTATCCCTTCACTGGGCAGTTTCTGTGTTAGCTTTCAAAACCAACTAAGAATAAAAAAATAATTATTTTTGAAGATGAGGTTGTTTAACCTGTTTTTTAGAGGCCTCACACACGTACCTGATTTATGGTATTCAAATTGATACAAATAGTTACAACTTGCAAAATATAATGCTTATCACAAAAAATTGCATGTATGGCTCATCATCTTAAAAACCTTTAGTGCTACCCCCATAAATACAGTGCTTCATCGGTAAGACACTGAGTTGGATCAATGCTGGCCCTTCCTGACAGTTCTGCACTACATATGCTTGTCTCATTTTGTTAGTTTAATAAACTGGTTTCCAGCCCAATCCCACAGGTACGGTGTGGTCTCTGCTTTAAAAAAAAAAAAAAAAGAAAACAATATGATTCATCTGGTACATATTTTAGAGCCATTCATCCATGCAATACTTAGTGACTTCTTTTGGCCAGGAATCAGCAGTGAGCAGCGGTGTGAAGCAACTTTTTCTGCTGCAATGCTTTTCCCTTGTGAAAACTGGAAACAAATTAAAAGTACAGCTCAGTTTCATTAATTTAAAAAGTTATTTGAAAAAAACATTTGCTGTGTTCATCAGTTATTCCCTGGGTAGAGGCATATATGCTGTACCCCTGAAACACAATTCAGACAGGCCAGTGACACACTGATGCATCTGACCACTCTGTTTTCTGAGGCTGTCCCGGAATTAAAGATTTTTCTTCTGAGGGCAGACTGATAACATCATGGGAGTCACAAGCCTACAAATAAGAGGTGAACTTGGCAACATCAAAACTGAAACCGTAGGGTAAAATTTATGTTTACTGTACATAGCCTAGTTGTTCAAAGAGCTGAGCATGTTGGCACCAGTCCAGCGAAGCACTTAGAGGACGGCTGGGACTCCTGACGTGCCAAGAGCTCAGCCCAGCAATCCGGGCTTTGCTGAACTGGGGCCTGAGAACACAGCACCCCGTAGGGCAGAACTCACCCCAGACAACTGGAGCAGGGGCCTGGCTTCATCCTTGCTCCTATTGGTACATTCCTGCTGATAGCAGGAATGGTGCTGACCTACTCAGAGGGACCTGTGTTATATCAGGAAAACGAGGAATTCTTACCACGGGAACTTTACATAGGTTAATGAAGGTTTTACTGTTGCTGTCAACACAGATATAATTTCATTTAGTTTTTCTGCCCAACCATTATTATTATTATTATTATTATTATTATTATTATTACTATTACTATTATTATTTCTCCTTTTTTATTCAAAGCATTTTCCCAATTGCACTGATCAATAATTGCATAGCAGGGCTTTGGCCACAGAAAGAGGAAATGTTGGTCTCTGGATACATTTACCTTTACATTTACATTTACTGCCTTGGAAACCTCATTAGCACTTTGTCTGATTGGTTTTGTTGGCAATGAGCTTGCACTATACTGGTGAGAAGAAGAAAAAACAAAGTTTAAATACTGAACAGCTCACACTATTAACTTTTCTAAGAGGCTTACTTATGAGGTCCTGGGAGAGTTTTTCTCCATGTCGATACTGCGGGGGCCAGCACCTGGATGCATTGCTTGCTTAGTTCTTTACAGCTTTGATTAGTAACAACCTATCTCTAGGTTTGAATATAATGAAAGGTTTCAGAGTTTTAATCCCTTAAATACAATATCCAACTTTGCATCTAAGAGCATGCATACTTTTTAGCATTAAACCATCTCGAATGGTGCTTACTAATGGAGAAACTGACATTTATCTACTAGTTTATCAACACATGCTTGGGCTCATGTGACTTAGGAGAATGACTTGATGACCTCAGAACAGAGGACCCATATTATTCATCCTGAAATTTCTAAACCCTGAGGGAAACTCCTCAATGCACTGACAAGAAGATTCCACTCAGGAATTCTTTCCCACTCACATTTCAGAGTTTACTATTTTTGTTAAATTTAGACCATTCATCAAATCTTTGACATTTAGAAAAGGCTTTTCTACAAGACAAACAAGTTAAGATCCCAAGCTAAAAACCGTGTGTAAAAGCAGCTCACTCTCTCATCTTGGTCCTAATAACTTGCTAGTAATAAACCACTAGAGAAATGCAAAAGGATGATAATCTGAAAATAAAGAATTATGGGAAACAGAAGACTTCCTAATAGCAGTGAAAAAGCAAACGTGATTGTTTTCTTAATTTCAGATGATTTTTCCCCAGGAACCCATAAAAAACAGTAATTCCTTTAGTATATTTTTAAAGATAAAATTCTATTAAAAATCACTCTGAGTATAGTCAATGTCTTCAGCCTTTTGCCTTAGGTTCTCAGTTCTTGTGAGATTTTTTTTCTGCCATATTCAAATACATAAATCAAAGTTTTAATCTGAAGGCTTGTTATTTTTGCAGTGATTTCCTCTCTTGATTTCCCTCCTACATATTAGCCTGCCTCTTCATCATAAAGTAATTTTTAATTTTCCTTCCACTTCTGTTTTCCAAAGATCCTCTAATTCACTGTTTTGGAATAATGGAGATCCCCACCCCCAGTCTTTCTGCTAATCATTTAAAAACTAACTTGTCAGTCCTGACATAGGTCTAGTCATTCATATTTCAGCCTGGCCCATAAAGATCTTTATGTAGATATTATGTAAGTGTTAGGCATCCAAAAACACAACCAAAAAAGTCTAGCAAAAGAAATGGTGAATCAGGCATTGGGTATCAAATCTTCAGCTGTTATACTTTGACTCTGCTTGGTGCGAGTTTGCTTTAATATCATTAAGAGGATCTGCCCCCTGTTCTCTGTTTCAATAATTTCTCTTCATTAGTATCTCTGAAGGCATAAGTAACCATGAAGTTTAAAGGGCTCTGCCTCTTTCTTTCTTGGCTTCATTAAGTGTAACTTTCAAATGAAACCAATATGTGGAGCCAACACACATTTTTGATAGAAGACAGAATTACTTCCATTTTTCCCCTCAGCCCTGCATCCTCCTCCTGTCATGCTCATACCTTCCCCCAACTCCTACACATATATTAACGAGAGTTATGGGACAGACAGCCCCAGAAATGATTTCTAGGAGAAACTCCTCCCTATGAAATAAAATACTAATAAAAAACCCACTTCCATCCTTTAAAGGTAATGATGCTAGGAGGGAATTCTTTCTTTTATCATTTTTCAATAAGGCTGATTCTTTGCATATGATTTGCAGAATTCTCCTTGCCTTCCAAATACAGACACAGGATATAAATTCATATCTTTCTGCCACCATGAGATGGCTTATTGCCACATGCTTCACAAAGTCCACAGCTATCCTCTAAACAGCTTGAATATTAAATTTTATTCGCATAGTGACACTTCCTACTACAACACCGTGATTTATTTTCTTTAACTTTGGGCTAATAATAAACTGAAAATAGAAATTATTTTTGAAAATACAATTGCTCAGTGGTTGTATAAAACACATATTGTAGTGGTAGAATGGGAAGAGCACAGAAGGACGTACTTTATTCAGCACAGCTGAGAAAAGTAATAGAAAACTTCAGCCTAGAGGAAAGGGACCCTTGATGGTTTCCATTACTCCATCAGTCCTTTCCAACACTGCTGCCCCTGAGCCATAACTCACCTGCAGACAGATGAGTGGGACTTAATTGGCATACATCCTTATCTACGCAAAGAAACAAAATCAAAGAGAAAGAGGCTCACAGAGAAGAAAAAAATATATATATACTGCAAGGCTGTAAATTAGCCTTCCCTTCCGTTTCCTACAGACTTACTTCCACCACCTGATAGGTCACAGTCAGGTTAGTACTGTGAAGAGACAGAGCTTCCTCCCTTGACTCAGAACCTGAGCTGTATGTTGGCTTAATTTAGTCACTTCATTATTTAAAAAAAAAAAAAAAAAGAAGAAAAAGAAGCCTTGGTGTATAGCAAACTGTAACTTTAATTTCCTCCAATAAAAAATGTAAAAGCTTATTAAAAGATTCTCATTCTGCTCCAGAGCCCCGAAACTAAATCATTGATTTCATAATCTTTAAATTTTAATTAAAACTAAACTCTCGCAAAACAAATTAGAAATACATAAATATCATGTGTTAAGAATACCAAAGGATTGTTCTGACAAGGTACAATGTCAGTCCCCCTGTCTCTGTGGATGCAGCATGGTACATAAATGTGTTTTGAGGTTTCCTCAGTCCCAGCTTCAGTTCATGATCAAAGGATCTTGCCAAGTAAATGTCACAAAATTGTCACTGCATTAAAAATGAACATAACTTTTTCTTATTTATTTTTTTTTTAAATTGGCTGAGGTTATTACAATTAGAAACTACTAAATGTTCCAGAATCCACCAGAGAATGCGCTTGAACAAGAAAGCCCTGTTACCCTGAGTGCTGTGTTCAGTGGGCTCCCTGCGGTTGGTTTTTGTGGGGAGAATAATGCCCCAAGGGTGCTCCACCATGACAAATGCCAGGAGAGTCTGTCTGGGAATAATGGGAGCAAGAAAAACACCTTTTTTCCCCTCACAGTCCATTCATCAAGTTTTAATTCTTGTCTATATGACACATCCAAAAAGCGCCAAACAACCCTGGAGATTATTTTAAGTGTAAACTATTTCCAGTGGCACGTGTATTTCACAATATTTTGCATTCAGAGTGGCAACAGTTTTTGAATATTTTTACAGAATTAGAAGGAAAATTTGTAGATTAGAAAATTTGTAAATGTTAACTTAAAAATACCTGAAAACTTGGAGAAGACTGAAGGTTCAGTGAAAATTGCCACTGCAAACTGTTATATACCTAGAGCATGCAGCTTTATGGAGATGAGAAGCCTGAATGATCTTAATGGACTTCTCCTTTTCTCCAGCAAAAGCTTGGCATGCTCTTACAAGTTTGAATGTCTGGAAATGATGCTTTGCATTTATTGTCTTGGTTTCCTGTGTTGCCAAAGTCTGGATACAAACAAAATGTATTTTGGATGAAGATTTAGCTGTAAAGATACAGAATAAAATAATTGTGAACAAAATAAGTATGTGTCCAACAGAAAACATCCCAAGGAAATCCTCACCAGCCCTCTATATTATTAGAAAATAAATTAATTTTTGGGTTCTTCTGCTAGCTGCTCAAACATTTTCTAATTTCTGTAGGGAGGGCTCATTCCACTCAGTCCCCAGTCTGTACTTGGGAGAATTTAGTGGGTGCTGACTATTTTTAAAATATTTTTGAATGCTTTAGCAAAAAGCTCCTGAACTATTTCCAAGACTAAAGTAAGGTGAAATACTGTCTTAAATACACAAACAATTTTGTAGTCGGTACCTTGAAAAGCTTTAGCATTTCTAGTTGAAAAGCTCAGACCTGAAACTTGGGATTGTCTCTCACTACAAGGACTCGTCTTTTGCTGGATAGGGGAAAAAGCAAATGCTAAAGCCATGCTAAGACTTTGATCACACTTTACATATGCTCAGCATTTTGGCAGATGATCTCTCTAAAGAGCCCATCTGCAGTGACCTGCTTGCAATCGGGACTGCACGGGCTGTGTGGAATTCCATCCGCAGCTGCGGCAGCTAGATGCCACTGTGGCACAAAGCACTGTAACTGCAAGTGAAGATGCTTTTCCTTCCCTTCTCGCTGTCTGCCAGGCACACAGGAGGCAGCTGAAAGCAGCCAAGCTTACACACAGACAGGACCAGGAACTGGGCAGGCTCAGTGCAGGGAAAGGCCAGGATTCAAGAAGGGACCGTGCTGTGAAGGAATGAGAGAAGGAATTAGGCTCAATAAAATACTGAAAAAATAAGCTAGGACTATGATTCTGTGAATTAGAATATAAAGTGAGCAGGAGCCAGGGAGTGGCTCGAGATACTGTGATTTCATACTGCAAAGTGAACAGGCAGAAAAGGAAAGAGAAACCAGGTCTGAGTCCAATATTCTTATTTCTATACGGAGTGGAATAGAAACTGAGAAATTTGGTGCCAAATATTTGTCTCCTGAGAGTCTGCTACCCTAATGACAGAGAGATACGTCCTGTGGATATTGATTAGACACAATAATTCTCCTTACTATTCGAATTTTCAAAACCTGAATGAAGAATGGGAATGTGAAAAGAAAAAGCAAGCCAAATCTCAGGCTCCTGTTTGTTCCATGCCTGGTAAAAAATAATTCCTCCACTTGCATTTCCCTCTTTTTGTTGCAAAGAAACATTTGTATCATAAAGCTGTGTAATGTTTCACATGATTATTTAAATGAACAATTAAAGTCTTGCGCCTGTTGTGATAAAGTTTTGAGTAGCTTATTCTTTATGTGGGGGACAACGAACAAAGAAATTGTACAACATACCTTACTTCTGTGAAAAACTAAGTTGTTTATAAGGACAGCTGAAAGGAATCTGAAAAGCTGCCTTTACTCCATGCAAAAAAATGTTTAACCTGTGATAAATGTGCCCCTGAAGAGAAATTAAACATCTTGCCTTAGAGCTGCTGTCATAGCCTGAACTTCTTGTAAATACTATTTGTTTGAGGGAGAGAGCTCTAGTCGCTTTATAAAGCTAAGCCACTCAGCAGTAGTACTCCTCCATTTGTCCTTGACAGCTATATTTTTTCATGACACTTATTTGCTTGGATTTAGAACTTTCAATGTTTTGATCCTTATTACTGCAAGTCTGTAAGAATGACAAAAATATCACAATATAAATTACCAGAAATTGAAGAGATGGAGTCTGATGATTTCTGCTGAATTTAAATTTTCAACACTGCTCTGAAAATATAGGAGAAGCATTTGGTGAGTCCTCCCTTCTTCACAAGTAATTGTACAGATGGGGCAATGGAAGCTGTAAAGTTATGTTGATCACTGGTAGGGACTTTATTTGAAGGTTGAAAACCCCCCAACTGCCCTGTACTTCACTGTAGTAGGCAAAAATATGCATACATAAACAGGAAAGCCACACCCAACCCTTCCTTTGTCTCACTCCCCCTTTGGGTTTAATACATCCTCTTCTCTTTCTGCAGCTTCACAGCATTTAAACTTTGCCCCCTCTTGGTTTACTTCATGCATTTCAAGAACCGAAGCAGCACCAGAGCTGGACCAGACTGGTCCACTGACACATGGTTTGTTATCCATCAGCAGGGGACACACAGGCTCCTGCTCTGCCATCAGGATAGTGCCTCTGCCTCTTCAGCAGCAGCTCCAGCCCTGCTCATTCCCTTCTGCAGGCAGGGTGTTGCCCAGTGGAGGAAGGGGTGGTTGACCCCCTGGAGTTTCTGGTCGCACACGAGAGCAGAGAATCACCACTTACACAGCACCACAGACAGAACAGCTCACCCTTGAGATGCAGAACCTGACTCAGTTCCCTGCTGCAGCTACAGCAATGCAGAGATCATGAACTTCCCGCGTCTTGGACAAACCCAGGGAAGCTGGCTGAGCAGCACTCTGCTCCCTGACCTGGTACACTCCCTCAGAAACAAACTTGACTAGCAGGAGATTTCTGCTGGAAAAGCACTGTCAAACAGACCTTCAGGGAAAGGATTTGAATCTCCGTTTTTAGCTTTGTTCCAAAAATTTCTTGCTGCAGAACATGTTATGCTGTCCACATTAGACAGCCTCACATCTTTTAATGCATTGCGGAGACCTTGAAATCTCAATCTGATATACGGCTGCCTCAGTCTGTGCTTCTTCCTGCATCATTATAAACTTGACCTTAATTAACCCTCTTAGTGAAATGGAGTTTGTTGATTCTCAAGGACAGTCTCATTGAAAAACAATGTTGCAATATCACTCAAACGCTAAAGTAAGGCTGCTTTATGAAGGGATTTGTACTAATAATCCTTGAATATTAACAGCTTCTTATGCTATGTGGTTTATATAAACTTATCTGTATAAGCTAGGATTGAGCTCTGTCTTTCTCAGCCTTAAAAAAAGTCTAAATTTCCTTTAGCAAAAAATAGTTCTCTCTGGCAAACACTACATCGATTTTGTAAAA